>BGPR01000082.1:0-75216 GCA_013235015.1 Araneus ventricosus
GATTATATTAATAACAACTTCGTTTTATATTAACCATATTATTTAATTTTGAATATTAGTTTCATTAACATCATTTAATAATAAAGAAGTTTTCAATTCAGTAGTTATAACCTAATATCTGAATTTCGCGTACATACAAATTATCAAAAGAATTTCAGTACGTTTTGCATGTAGGGTCAAGTGTCTCTAGCCTTAGGGTCAAGTATCCATAAGGTTAGGGATACTTGACCCTACGCGATTTCGCGAAATGTATTTATTTTTTCATTAAATGAGATATCAATTTAGCATACGTATATATCTTATTCTTAAAACCAATTCCTATCATGATACTTAAAATTCAAATATTCGAGAAATATAAAAAAAGTAACTCTAGTACTCTAGTTTTCCCTACCACATAATTTTTTATTTACATCGATAGTATTCAATAAGTTTGAAGTAAAGGTGATTTTCTTTAGACATAATTATTTGACTAACGCTAAGACAATTTTTGTATACCTATCAAGGTTCCTGATAGATTATTACATATCTATTTTTTTTTCAATTTCCTGTAAATGTCTAAAAATCATTCCAAAATATTAATGTAAATTATAAATAATCTTACAATGTATTTTGTATAAACCTGTGCATTATCAAATCAAAAATTGCAATCTAAATTGTTAGTGACTTACATAAACAGAAGACCCGAATATACTATTATTTGTTCCGTATTTACGTGTCATTCATAGGAGGATATAGTTAAGAAATAAACAATGAATCAGGTACAATAATCGGTAAATTTCATACAATAATTATCCAAACAAATTTTATCATAATTAGAAAGTGGATCATTATTCTTGCTTCTGAATTCTCATATAAGCTTTTATATAGCATAAAATTCCGTATATTTGTGGGGTTTTATAAAAATCGATTTTTAGTTTAAATTTAATTTTTAAAATTGCAATTAAGATTTTATTCCAAATATATAAATCTTATTTAAAAAGTTAACTACTTATATCTATTTGAAAGTGTTTTTTTATAAGCACAGCAAGAAAAAAGAAAAATATTAAAATGTCAAATAAATGGTAAAAACTTTAAAATGACACACCAATTTTATAAAGAAGCAGGATAAAGAAACAGAAAATTTATAATCCGTACATTTTTCGATTTTATTA
The DNA here is from genome assembly GCA_013235015.1 of Araneus ventricosus. NCBI lineage: Eukaryota > Metazoa > Arthropoda > Arachnida > Araneae > Araneidae > Araneus > Araneus ventricosus. The sequence continues at coordinate 1,152 of BGPR01000082.1, forward strand.
GAATAAAATGTAAAACAAATAATACCTTAATTCCAAATTATTGCTACAAATTTATAGATGCTACAATTATTTTTGTTACAAAGAAGTAACAGAAAGAAACAAGAAATTTATAATCTAAGTGACAACTGTTTTCCTAGCAAAACAAGAAACTTAAAATAGAATTTTCAACGTTGCTTCTCATATGTTTCTATTCTCTCTTCCTCTTCTTTAGGTTCGTTTCTCGTACAATTGATGCTGGTACACAACAGCAAAGCAAATATTATCCGCAGTTTTTTCTTTTTTCTTTCGTCTAAGTATGGGAATATTTTCCATTTTAGATTTTAAAAATAAAGCTGTTCTACCAGTATTGTATTTTGAAGCTCGAAACTGGGATGATGTATTAGTATGTCAATGTTGTCTGAATTTTCCAATACTTATTTTATTATCATCGATTTCTTGGCCCAGATTCTTTAGATCTCGAGTTTCTTTTATTGTTCGGAAAGAGTTTTTATTTATTTTTATTGCTTTAGATAGCTGTCTTCTTATATCTGGTGATGGATTCTTTTAGAGAATCATCGCGTATGTTTTTACTCGGGAGAAAAACATTTAGTTTGTTATCCAAACGACCAATTATCCTTATATTTTTTATCAAATGTTATGAATAGGTCGTAGCATTAGTTAACTCATGTGTGAATTTATGGAATATTTTTGATTTTTAAAGGCTAAATTTATTTTTAAGTTTTTGTTTCCAATATCGCAATTAATTACGAATTTTTTTAGATACTAAATTAAGTATACCTAAACCATTTCACAGTTATTATAATGTGATAAAATTGACACATGAGGTTCATTTCACTTCCCACCGTCTAGTCAAGTTCAAGTAATATATTAATTGATACAAATTATAAAGTGTATTAAGTAAAAACTTATGTAATTATACTAACTCTATACTGCCCTCCTAAGCTAAAAGGCGTATCTCATTTTTTTTTTAATTTTCAGATTTTTCTTACTTAGTAATGTTTGTGCCCGACATTATTCCTAAGCAAAATAGCCGTATCTTATTAAGAAATAATAGAAAACCACTAAAGAAAGAATGCAATGTTTGTGAGCTGCTCACAAACATTACTAAATAGGAAAAATCTGAAAATTGAGATGCACCTTTTAAGCTTAGGAGGGCAGTATAAGATTCCAGCATAAAAAAATGGGATTTTTTTCTATTTAACGCAAGGCACTTTCTATTAATAATCTAATGAATGTGCAAGAATAGCATAAAAATTCAAAAATATTGTATTAAGAAGAAAAAAGGTAATTAATAAAAAAATTTTGTTGCCTTAAAATAGAGTAATTTTTTTAAAAACACTTTAAATATTGAATAATCAATGCAAATATTACTATAGAGAATAAAAAGTAACATAATTTATTATTATTATTATTGGAAAAAAGCTGTGTATATGGGTGATAAAATCTATAATCAAATTTTCGACTAATTCTCACTAATTACTGGTTGCGATCATAAACACTAAAATTAATTTCGTATGCTTTGCGTAGTGTAGCAACTGTGTACATTTTTCACACAAAGAGATATTCAAGAATTTTCAGCAAACAAGTAATAACAAACGTTGAGATATTTTTAACTTCATCATTAAAATTATGAATCTTTAATCAGTGCAGCGCCAATATTTGAATCCTGCAATTTTTATGATTCCCAATGATCAACAAAAAGATATTTTAAGGAGATAATTACTGTGTTTATTATTCCTGTCAAAATTACTTTTTCCTTAAATTAAATCCTGAATTCAGACCTATTCTTCTCAGTAACAGCAAACAATTTTATTATTTCTACTTGAACTGCTAATTTTGAAGAGAGAACAAAAAAATTTCCTGTCTGCTGCTGGAGGGTGTCTGCAGTTCCTTGAATTCTGGATGGGTAAATCTTTAACTACTCTCCTTAAAATGTGAAACATTTCCATTTATAGCATTTATTTGCCTTCTTTTTCTGTACATATTTAAACTCTCCCACACATAAGACCTTGATAGCGGTGGGAGTTAAAATTAAATATAGAAGCAAGAAGACACTTTGTTTGAAGATATAAACCATAAAAAGATAGTATGATAGCCCCTGTATATTGCAAAAAGAAAGAGAATAAAGTTTTCAGTTTTCAATTCTCAGTCGTAATAAAGGTAATATAAAATCAATTTGGTTTCTGATTGATATTATAATGCTATTATTGAATTGTGGGCAAACGCAGTTGTCATTTTGAAAAGAGGTTTAATTTTATTTTTGAAAGCATTTACAAAGATTATTGTAGGAGCCGCGTTTGGCAGAAAATATTGCATCTTTTCTTTCCGCAGCACACAAAGCAGTAATGTATTTAGATGTGCTAAGAAAAGGTTTTATTACTAATATCCAGACATTTTTTTTCATTTTATTTAAATGCGAAAATTTTCTTTCTTTTCCATTTCTTTTATTTATTTCCTTGCTATTGAGATATTTGTATAATGTCTCAGCATCAAACTTTTCATCATCGTCTGTAGATTTTATGGCAAAATGTTTTTGAAGTTTTTTTTATTATTACTCCACCTTTTTTGTTAATGTAACTTGTGAGCGAAACGTATTAATTTTCCATTTTCATCACATTCCTTATCTAAGTCTTATTTGTATCATTAATCAGTTATTTCTGCTTTGTAATCTCCACCATGACTTTATTACAGATTTAAACAGATTACGTAATTTCATGAGCGAGTCAATTACGTCATTGCATGCGAAGGATTAAACGAAAATTAGATCATGCGGATTTTTTAGAGATTGTTTCGAATTTATCAAGGAATTCCTGTGCATCGTAAGTTATATAATCACAGCCTGTATAAATATATTTGTGTTATAACTCTTGTTCGCGGGGTCTTTTTTGGTTTATTAATAAAGTTTCACGCATACCTATCTAACCAAAAGGAAGCCGTTCTGGTCGCGAGTTCGAGGGTAAGCGTGGTGAAATGAAATGTATAAATATATTAATTTGCGTTAAATCATAAACACTTAGATTTAAAACTTAGATTTTGTCTGCTGTTTTGTTTGATTTTATTTACTACCTCAACCTCCTCTTTAATCTTCTTTTAGGTATGGCCACTTAAAGTTCATTCCGACCTGAAGGAGAAAAAATATTTAGGCTTTGTTGTTGCGTAACGCAACACTATTTACAGCAATGTTTATCACAGATGCCGATTATTTGTTTTAGAAAACAACACGTAATGTAGAATTTTCAACAAGAATTAAAAATTCAGAAGCAGAGTTCGCAATAACTGTCGAAGAATCAGATGTGGTAAATAAGGCTATGGAATCTGTTATATTAAGTGTCGCCAGCAAGATGCAAGATTAAAGATTAATGACTGTAAATGTTTGAATTGATATTTTTCTGTTTGGATAAAAGATGATTCTTTAACAGTTGCTATTTTTTATCTGTGGAAAGTAATTTGCTGACTTTGAGTTAGGTACTACTTTTGTCATCATTAACCCGCGAGGACGCGCAAGGGGGTGTCCGACACCCCACGCCACGTAAAATGTGAAAAATACTGACTTCCCTTTAATGGAAATGAATCAAATCCATGCTATCTGCCTTTAAGGTCGCATTCAACAGACAGAAATTGTTTCAAGAAAAATTCTTTGATTTTTTTATTGGAATTAACCATAAGGGATGTGGAACACCCTGGCGTCGGCTTTCTCTGGTCAATTGAATGATCGAAATATAGACAGGAAAATAATATTGCATCGCTATTTAAGTTTTAGGGAGGAAACAAATGGATTTAAGAACTTTCTATATTTGTAAAATGGAGATTTTTGCGGGTACAAAACTTTTATACTGGATAATAGTGTAAGTGAAAATGTCAAGACATTGATGCGAAGTTATATTATTCTGACCGTAGTGCAACTGTAGTCAGCTGATACATATGTTATCCGCTTTCACAAAAGCTATTGGAGGAAGCGCTTAAAATTGTAGAAATTATTCTGAAAGATAAAAGTGTATTACGCCCAAAATTTATTAGATCTAAAGATAAAGACCATCAGAATTCTTATTTGGATTTCTAAAAAAATAGGTGTACTGTGTACCTAAGAAAATTAGAAACAGTATTTTCCTTTCCAAATTGTAGAAAGATTATTATAATGATGATTCTTTACTACAAAAATGTTGAAAACATGTATGTAAGAAATATACTCTTCTTATATGCTCGCAATGCGCTGAATAATATAATGTATTATTTACTAGATCTTTCATCTAAAAATTTGTTCTCGTATATCTGAAACTGTTTACAAAAATCATACAGAACAGATATAGCATAAAAATATTGCTAGTTTTGCTTAAATAGCGAAACACAAATTTGGGTGTCGCATACCCCCTTGAGTCTCTTCGCATTACTCTTCGTAGTGCGCGTCCTCGCGGGTAATTTCTTGAGTGTACTTCTCTTATAAAATCTGGGGGAAAATTTTTGAATTTGATGTGTAAGCATTCGCATTTTTCAGGTATTGAATCAAAATGACAGTCAACAGAGAAACAACCTCATGAAGCACATTTGAAACAATTTGCGACGGCAAGTGCTTTACGAAAACACATTTCTGAGGAAGTGATAGCAACAGACGAGATTGTGTATAAATGCACAGGCATTACATTCTAAAAAGACAGCTTTTTCCCCCCTAAAACGGGTTTGATAAATTTTAAGATATGTTTCGTAGATATTGTGTCAGAGACTTTTTTATAATAGTTCTTTGACACGAATTACACCTTTATTGTTTAAACCAGTGATAATTTCAGTTTCAATAATTTTTAGAAGCTCAGCTTCGGAGATAAATTCTTGTGAGGAATTCAACGTTTGGTGTGGAGTTATGTTAATATTAACAAGATTTTGAGCAAGTTGAAAAGATTTAATCTGAACGGCGGAAGCAGTTTCAATGTTTAAATATCATATTTTTAACTGTTTCTCAGGTTTTTGTTCGCAATCAGCAATTTCAATTTGTCCTCTATAAACTAAGAAGAGTGAAATGATGCAGAATGACTGATACTGTTTAGGAGATGAAATACTCAAATATCGAACTTTTTGAGATAGCTTGTCAAAGTCAAAAAGTTTGGATGAGCCCTTGAAATTTGAAGAGCCATCAACAGAAGAAAGTTACTGGCTATGGGCATTCTCAGCCGCAGTACTTTCTTTGTTTGCAAGCGGGGACCTGTATACTCAAAGTCAGCTCAGGGAAAATTGACCATCCTTAAAGCTAAGACCAGAAAGTAATCGTTTTTGCATGATACTTAGGAGATTTGCCACTGAAGTTGCTCACTTACAACACGACTAGGATTGCGGTGAATCATCTGTCTAAAGGGTAGCCTCGTAAGGCTAACACGTAGGAATCTGTAGGAGCTGCGGTAAAGCTAGAAGCACATTATCAAGAAGATGAGCTTTGGTAAGCTGATTCTTCGAGATAGAGAGAAACAAAGTGAAAAACAAAACTTAACATAGACTATATAAACTAAAACACTCAAAATTATCATCTTAACCAAGAAAACCTGGAAATAGAATGAATAGCAAATACATCCAACACATTGAATCAATGAATTTGAAATGTTGAAAAATATAAAACTAAAGTAACAGTATACAAGTCGGGTGATATAAAATGAAATTATCTGTATTCGAGACTTGAAATAATAAGAAACAAAATTAGAAAAGCGAAGATGGCTATGATAAACCTGGTCAGTCATATCCGTATTCAACACAAGTTGCAAACCACTTGGAATAAGGAAATATCCCTGGCTATCTCTATATTGGGGCAACCGTACCCACCTATCCATAATCCCTAAAAGTGGGACACGACAAAGGAACCATTAACCATCTACAGCACCATTAATATGTCACTAGGGGAACCAAGAACCTCAAAACTTATTTATGAGGAAGCATCTCAACCTCATACCCGAGATGCCCGATCAGCGGGACCCGTATTCACTTAACAGAGATGAAAAATTCGAAATCATTCTTGCTCGAGAAAAAAAATTCGAAATAATTCTTGTTATTTTCCATCCAGACTTTTGCTATACAGTAATCATTTACACTTTTGAGTCTTTTATTCTCATCAAACCTTTCTTATCTCATGTAGGTCACCTCTCCGCTAAAGAATACTACTTAAGAGACCGAATTAGTTATAAAAGAAAGCATAGTGTTAAATAAGATTAACCACATACAGTCATGAAGTTGTGCTATATTCAGTTATCATTGATTATTTATGGTAACGGGTCCTTCTCTGGACGGATATAAGTACGCTCTTCATGAAATCTAAGCTGACTGCCCGCATTGAATTATCAGATCTGCTCCAACACACCGACTCCATTTGACTTTCCATTGCGTTTGTAATTAGGAATTAATGTCGCAATGGTGACTGAGAACGCCGGCTTCCATAAATTTCCTTAATTATTTGAATACACTCCGAGAAATTCTATTGTAGGATATGAGCATCTGTAAATTTAGAAGGAAAATGCAATCAAGAAAGGATATAAAGTTGAGAAATTTGTGTTTATTTTATTTGTTCTTTTCTTATTGAACTTGTTCCACACCATTAATATTCCAGATTTTTCTCGTGAACAATGTTATCAATAAATTTTACATATAAATTTTCAAGCCACATATCGTATTTAAACATGCTGAGTTAATAGTATAGCACAAAGAGTTGGCTTTATTTGTGGGATTAGCTAACCGTTTTAAAATTACACAAAAGATATTTTGGGATGGATTTTATAATTTTGAACTGTGTTCAGATGACGGGATGGCACCTGAGCCAGCAGTCTCCCACACCCCACCAGAAATAGGAAGTTTAACCCAAACGAATTTAACTCGCACCAAGACATTGATGGATTCGGGTCTGCAGATGTGCGACCTTCCAGTCCCGGATCCGAGGCTCTGCCACCAGCTCATCGTGAACCCCATTACAAATAATGAATCATGACTAGAGTATTGTTATTGACATTTTCGGTCAATTCTGAATTTCGGTTACTTTAATTCCTTTTGAAATATATTAATGGAAATTACAGAGCAGAATTATCTTTTGTTTTCAAATTTATATAGATGAGAAGGTAGTCAAAGAACTCAATCCAATATTTAAACTGTGTTCTAGAATTTATAAAGCGATTAATGAAGGGTTACATTTGCTTATAAATACGATTCCTTCTGTGTTGATGAGATGCTACAATATCCTGCTGCAATCTCCTACTACTGTACACGTTCATGCAATAAAATGAAGTACATTCTGGAAGTTAGCAAGAATTTGCATATAGTAAGCTGCATAAAGCTTCATTACGGAATATTCAGTTGATGCTTTCACGAATATAGTTTAATCACCAGATAGTTTTCCAGAAGATAATCCAAGGCAGGGGTCGGTAAACTTCCAATCACAAACTACAAATATTTCTTTTATTAAGCATATGAGACTTAGAAGTAAAATTGAGAAAAATCTTTTTATTAAATTTATAGAATTCTAAAGGATATCCACATAATCTAGATTTCATCTGATATCGAGGTTTCTCAAAATTCCGACTCGCTAAGCTGATTCATGCCATTATTTTTAGCATGAGCCTCCAAAGAGCATTATTTTTAAAGTGAAATACATCTTGCACTGCAGACATTTCAAGCTCAATCACACGTTTTCGTCTTTCGCAACTATCTTCCGGTATTTTCTACTCTATATATTTATGTGAGCAGTTGTTTTCTAAGGATAATTCCTTTCAATGTGAACTGAGGAACCCAATTCCGGAGTGCCGACTTGGAATCATGCCTCATACTGAAAACCGTTGATTAGAGATCGAATATTTAAATTCTTATCAGTAAATATAAATTCTTTGCTTACACTGGATGAAAAGTAATGACAACAATTTTTATTGTACATTTTTGGCATTTCAATAAAGAACTAATTAACGATTACTTTAATGTTCCATTATTTGTAAAAAAAATTGGTTCTCATTTTTCTTTTTTATTTTTATGTAGAATATATTCGGTTCTACGTCTGAATGGGAACTGCTTAAAATTGAAATGAAAATTGCTTAAAATTCTGAAAAGGCAATTTCTGTCGTTCTATCATCTTCACCTTTTTAAAATAAAGAAAGCATTTAAGATTAAACATCAATTTAAATTCCAAAGCTGTCATAAAACATCTCAAAACATTAAAATTGTCTAAAGAAAAGGAATGTATGAATTTTCTTGTTTTTATATTTTACTTTACGACATCTTATGCCAAATTTTCTTCTTAGTTACATTTTAATGCATTTTTAATCAAAGTATAATGATTCATGGCTCTTTTATTTCTATTACAAGAATTTTTTATTATTTTCATGTTGCTTTTTTACATATAAACTACGTATGACGCCTTATCAGAAAAATTTTTATAATTCCTTCTGTGTGAAATATATTAGTAATTTAAAAACCATAAGTATCCATGTGCAATATAAATAAAAAGCATAAAATCTCTAGTATTTGAAACAGACAGCATACCTATTGTCGGTTTTTTTTCATGATTTAATAATAAACATTTATAATTACATTGCTACGTCAACATTCTTATTTACCACATTTTATGTATTGTTAATGAAAGCTGAACAAAATTAGTTAAAATCTAAAGTATGAATAATTATTTCAACCCCGCAAAGCAAGTCAATCGAAGCATCTACAGTAATTTTTCAGAAGAAACTTTTGCAGTTCGATAAATAATTTAAACTTTTTGTACGAAATTTTGATATACATAGTAAGAACTTTTTCAATATCAATAGTTACTTTCTTGCAAAATCAGTATCAGTACTCAAAAGAATTTAATTCCATTAATTATAAAAAATAGTTAGTTTTCTTTGTATAAGCATAGAGTCTAAAATTTCATTTTAGCACTCATAAATGCAAAATTATTTTCGAAAAACTTTTTTATATAAGAATTAAGAATTTTAAGTCAACTATATTGCGAATCCATATTATTTCAAGTCCTATCAATAGTACTGGATAATACAATTAACAAGATAACTTCTTGTGAAGAGCATTCAAATAAAAGAAAGTATTTTCAATTTTCATTTCGGAAATTATACCATTATATTGTTCTTAGAAACTTAGAAAATTCTTATCCAGAGGTTAAAAATTTAAATTAATATTTAGAAAATTTTCCAAATGAAACATGCATCATATTTCATTTTGATTCACTTAAAAATCCGAGCAAACTTGGACAAAAAATAACTAAAACCATAATACTCATCTGTTAAATTTAATATCTTTTATCACACTGGATTATTTCGTTACTGGTTCCTTTTATTGCATTGCCAAGTGAAAAACTTATTTATAAGATTTCAAATTAACACAACTGGCATTCCACATTAATAATTATTTTTGTTTTATCTTTTCGTTATACAAAGTTTCGCACTGGTTTTGCATTTGTACTGAAACTTAACACGTTCCTTACTTTTTTCAACATTTCTTGTGCATTAGAATTCAATTGATTAGAAATAATACAGAGGTTTTCTAATTCATAGCTTATTTTATTTTCTTTCAAATATAAATTTCAATATATTTTTGTCGACTTTGGTTACAATAGAAGACAGACATTTAATAATTTTCATCTTCTTGATGAGTTCTCAGTAATTTATCAAGAATGTTTTGCTAACATATCCACATTTATCTTGAATGCAATGAAGCTATCAAAATGAATTACTTTTATTCCAAAACATACAAAAAAGTATTTCTGTGCATCAGTAATGCAAATTTTGTTGTGTCAGTAGAGTAAAAGTAGTGATAATTTGATCCAGTAATTTTCGAAATAAGGTTTTAGCTTTCATGTGTTTTACATCTTCCCTGCAAGTTGTTACCTAGTTAAAAATAGTAGTGATTCCTTCTAAGAATGTCGATTTCAAAATAATATTGAAAACCCTAACTCGGAAATTAATTACGAATGTAAAACGTTAATTCATGGCATAAAGTCTCACCAGCCTACGCTCTCAAAAATGTTCATTTCAATTAGGAAGTGTAAATATTTCCTGTTTATAAAGCTAAATTTTTAAAAATAAATTAGAATTTTTGAGACAAAATGGCTAGGTAATATCTTCTAAAAATAATTCAAATATAATACCCGAAAGATATAAAGTGTGATACAAAATTTCATCAACGCAGACTGCATGATAAAAGGGATTACCAGCAGTTCTGAAGCTAATTTATATCTTTATAAACATATCTGTAATCACGATAAATTTTTATTTATTTTTATCTCAATTAATTGCTATTCAGAACGAATTTTTCTCAATCTTTACCTTTCGAGATTTCTTAGATGTTTAAAAACAAATCTTTGTCCACGAAAAATTCAGTTTTCCATTTATATGATTTAAATTTTTAATAAATACTTTCATAAATTTACCAGTGATATTAAATAAAATCTTTAGCTAAAGAAACTTGGCACCTTTGGGAGCTAAATATTGTTAACATAAAATCTATGTAACTTTAGCATAATGCTCTGCACCGAGTTTTAAGAACCAAACAAGAATCCTACCTTGAAATTGTATTTTTTGCAGAATGGGGATTCAAAGGTTGCATCGGCTGACAAAGTAGACAAAATTGCTTAAAAATTGCAATCCTTAACTGGATAAACCCTTTTTTAGCAAACCAATAGTGCATTGATTTCCCAATAGAAGAGTATCGATTAAAATATCTGAAACTCACGACTGAAATCTCGTTATTACAATGCGAGTCCATGCTCGTAATTTCAAAAACTCGGCAATTATACCTAGTTTAGTTCTATCTACATATTAAAAATTTTTGATGCACATTGTGATACATGTATTACATACATATATAAATACTACTCAGGGCTCTACTATGCTTTATAATCAATTCAGAATCCTTATTTTCAACCTTATGTAGCGACATTGAAAAGAAAATTGCATAAAATACTAAGAAAATCTTGTCAGTATAGAAAGAATTCTATATAATATTACATATATTTAATTTAATCGGATAAAGACTAATCTTAGAAATTTGACAGTATATAAAGGTAAAAATCTGAATTAGATTAATTGTGTGCTTCATTGATACGTTTTTCAGAAGATAAACTTGGATAACGAACTACCTTATGATAAAAAATATACAGTGATGATATATTAAAAGAAGATTTTTATTTTTATGTGAATTTTTCCTATGGCTTAAGCTATAGCTTTTCGTCTCCGGATTTACTCTAGCAGAATTTTTCACCATTTTCCTTAACGAATATTTAACAACGTTTTACAATTTATTTTAAGCCATGCAGACCAGGTAGAGTATATTTGATAGTGAGAGTTTTACTCATAATAAGTTGTCGTAACATAAATTGTTCTTAATCATTTTCAAATTTTAATTATTTTCTTGAGAAGCATTTTCATATTCAGCAAATGAGAATGCTTCTAATGTCTTCATACACAATCATCATCTATTATTCCCAATAAACAATACATTTTTGAAGGTTTTCAAATATAAGCGTTTTCTGAATACTATTTTTAAGCGTTTTTAATTTTATTATCAATAAATCATGATATGTAGAATTTTATTTATCTTTACTTTTCCACAATGATCTACTTTGGTCAGCGCTTTACTCTTGGTTACAATATATGCACTCTAAATTATTTTATAACTATATAGTACTAAATTTTTCGATCAAGATTGTATAGTTAACAGTTATTTAATATTTAAGTAAGATTGAATCTTAAACGCAGTAACCAAGATTTATTAGCGAATAAAGCTCCGTACTAATGCACACTGTAGTTTTTCATATTTCTCTTCCGTAACAATGAGCTCAAATATAATAATAAGCCGATTTTTAGGGTTTTCAAAATAAGCAAATATTTGGTTAAGAAATAATAACGCGGTTAATTTTCTTTCCTTCACAGTCTAGATGTTAAAATTCATCCAGACAATTACTGTGCTGAAAATTACTTTTAATTTAATGATGAATTTTTTAGCTCACCTTAGCTTTCCTTAGTAATAATTCACGATTTCATTAAATTGAAAATAATAGTTTCAAAAAAATACTGCTTGTGGATTTGCGCTTCATTGAATCACGTTAATTGATTTTATTTATTTATTTTTATTTTATTTTTATGCATTTATTTATTTCTTGCTTTATAAAAAATTTAGAATTAAAAAATAATAAATTCCGAGGAGGTACTTTTATTTGATTATTATTTTATTATTTTTCGCATCTAAAATTTGATTTAATAAAAGAAACTAACCTTAAAAAATTTCGACATCATACGAATTTCTTTCCCTGGAATTAATGAATGTTTTCAAATATGCATACGTTTACAATACTGACTGACATAACGGCTATTCAAATTAAGGCTATTATATATATTTCCTTAATTTTGACAGAATATAGGAACAGGAGTAATTTTATGAGTAAGCAGTTCCAAAATAAATTTACCAATGCTTCGTATTTTAAGAGAAATTCTGCATTTTATGCGCAATTTCTGTCGAATCGTAAAATGGCTTCTAATCTACCGGACAGCCACAAGCATCTATCTTAATAATCGGAATAATTTATCAAGCCATGCTCATCTGCAAGATAATCTCTCTCTTTCTAGAACCCACTCTTTCTGTCTAACTGTTGTAAAACTTGTACGCATTGTCAGGAATGAAACGGTTTCATAACCAGCGGATCAACTGGAGCTCGTTGACTTAAATCGCTAAAGATAGTCATATTTTGTTCCATTTCATTTAATTTTGAGATGATACAATTAAAGTAGTTCTTGTCGAACCGTTAACTATTAAAAATTAAATGTATATGATCATCATAAGATTATACAGGGTATATTTTTTAACTGACACTACTCAGAGTCATCTGTAGCTCGATCTATGTGCTGAAATGCCACCAAATTAATAGGGGGACTGATGAAGACACAGGGAAAACATTCCGTGAAATATTCCTTTTCATTGAAAGTACTTCCCCGAAGAGGGCAAAGACCTCTTTCAATGCGACTAACCTTCTCGCGGACCACATACTGCATCTTGTTCGCAACATTCTCGACAACCGAACGTAACATATCACCAGGAATGCTCAGCACAGTCTTTTGTTGTCTTTTAAGGTCTTTAAGGTCGGGACCCCACCAAGATAGACCCTTGACCCCACAAGAAAAAGTCACATGGGGTTACATCCGGGGAGAATGGACATGGAGAATGTTATGTACAGGATAAAATGTGTAATCCACGAGAAGGGTGGTCACATTGAAAGTGCTCTATGACTCCGTCGAGGAAGTGCTTTTATTGTAAAAAGTGCTGTGGTGCACTGATATATCCTCTCTCTAACCCTTTAGTGCAGTTCATATGCTGTTTTAAAGTGGTGTTGCACTGAAATTTCTTCTTTGTTATTCATTTGTCTAATCCTTAGTTGTGTTGACTACAACAGCGCCACATTTCCCGCTATAGGCGACTTTCTGAACTAATTCATTTTTCCCCATGTCGTCATTAGTCCTCTACCAAATTTGGTGGCGTTTCAGCTGATAGATCGAGCTACAGATGGCTCTCAGTAGTGTCAGTTTTTAAAAAAAACACCCTGTATTTCTCAATTATTGACGAAAGTCGAGTTGAGATGCAATGTCAAAAATAACTAAATAGAAATAGATTAGTATTAAAATGTCCTAAATGAAATAAAGAAGAACTTGAAAAGTAAATTTTCATGAATAAACAATCATTTTAAGGGATTTTGATATCAAAATATATTCATTACCAGGTGGAGTTTCCTGAGATAATCTGCACTATGATACTGAAATTTCTTGTCGTGGAACTGATTAAAATTTACCCATTTTGTGCTACGCCAAATTTCAGCTAGTATATGTAATTAGAAGCGAACATCATTTTTAATCCTATTTCATTAGTAATTTCTGTACTGTTGTCATCCCTTTTTGTCCGTAATTACTTCTGGCTCTCATACCATGTTCTGCATGTTATGGCTGATTCTTCAGAGCTGTATCAACGTGCTGGTTTTATCGGTTCGAGCTTCAATAATAATAAGAAGAAGAATTCATTATCATGTCTAGTAGTTAAGAATGTTGCATAGAAGAAAAATAGACAAGAAAGTTGTGGAAACAGGGTAGCATTTCTATTTATCATAATGAGTTTACAATGGAGTATTGAGAAATTCATCGAGGTAAATAATATGCTTCTGTGAATTTTTCGGACTGGAATTCTAATAATTATAATCAGAATCATTGCTTTTCATTGCATGCGCTGTTTTCGAATGCATTTGTTGTTAATTAAAAATTACGATGCTTTTAATTAGGATGGTCATTAAAAGGAATAGAGAATTTGTATAGTTTAATGGAAAAACCAAATTTCTAATTCTATAATTGAGAATTACGTCCTTCTGTTTCGCCATTTATTCAACGCTATATCCCCTGCTATCAGACAAAAATCTATTTTTAATCTGATTGCGATTTAAGTGTTTTTCATGAAAAAACAAGTTTATTTAATAGAATTTACGGACAAAAGAACTGGGTTTAATCGAAAACTAATTCGACTTTTAGATGGGGATGAAAGTAATAGCATTGATTTAAAAAGTTATTTATTCAACAAACTGAAAATGCTAATTTTACAACAGCGCAAAAATTACCAAAACGTTTTGAGATAACACATACTGAATGCCAAATTTTAAATTTACAGAAGGTTGTTTAGAAAGCACTGTTTCACTTAATCAATGTAATAAAATTAAGCTTGAGCCAAGGTTTAAATTAACATAGTAAAATTTCTATGAACTAATAGTGATATCATTGAAAACAAAATGTTTTTTAGAAACCTTGTGACAAATTAAATATTTGGATGCATGTTATTCATATAAGCGCTGTTATTTTCTCTTTTCAAAAAATTATGGACTAAGTTTGAAAAAAAATAATAGACTCTAATAACTCATTATTTAATTAAATGCATTTAAAAGTCAGTAGATTTTAAGTGGAGGCACGTAAAAAAAAAGACTGATTCATAAATTCTTCACCTAAATATTTCAAACTGGCTTCAAAGTACATGAGAAACAAATCATCAATGAAACTTGATTAACAAATAAACATGTATTTATATAATATGGATAATATTTTCCAAGTAAATAAAAGAGTAAATACTTTTCCTTTTCCTCACCAAAACTTTCTTTCCCGTGCAAAAATTGTTCATTTAACAGATTCTAATATTGTAAATCGTTGACAATAGAAATTAATAAAATTAAGTTTCAAATTATGTACGCAATAATTGCTTAAAGGTTGTCATAATGTATCTCGTAGATATGTATACATTATTCGATATTAATTAAGTTTCAAACATCAAACTCTACTTTCATATACAGGATATTCCAAATTAGCATTCTAAATTAGTTTAGGTTTATCAATTTCCTTTTTATAATTGCTTGATTGCCACTTAAGAGTACACCTCAAGTATGGGGATGAGAACCTGCCGTATAAGTAAGCAGAGTCTCGCTTTCCGGTGGGTGTGGCTCTTAGGGCCCATCTCCGAAAACGGGTCGTAGCCCGGTAAAAAGGGGTCTTAATGGGGCTATTTTGCGGTCCACTTCAGTGTCCTATTTTCTGAAGTGGCGGGCGGTCTTTCAGATTTACCGCATGGCCGAGGGTTCTGGATCGAATTACAGGATATTCCACTACCGCCTTTATATACTTCTGGAAGGAGAAAGGGCTGGCTCAATGGTGGATTTGAGAAAATGTCATCGTCTCGTGCCGAGGCGTGGAGAAGAGAAATTATCATACACAAGCGAAAATCATGTGTTTGATAAAACAATTGGTAAATTTGTGAAACCAGCTTCTTTTCAGGAACGTATAGATAGTGCTTGTAGTGGACAAATATTTTCTTGAAAGAAACGTGAATCCTCTGACACTCAGATAAAGCTAGGTATTAGGTAATCGAATAATTTTTGTTATACTATTCCCTAACGCTACGCTTATTCATTTGCATCTAAGAAAATATATAGACTATTTTCTGTACAGAAAAAATGTCTTATGAAAAAATTTCGAAAAACAGAAAAGCTTTTCATGCTGGCCTTTCCTGTAAAAATGTGAAAGTTAAAGATACTAAAAAGCATTATTCTTAAAAACATGCAACGCGGAAACCACAAGTAAAAATTAGTAAATAGTTGGCTCGGGGAATAATACTTTCTAGTTTCTTTACTTCTGGATTTTAATTAATCATGAACAGTGGCGAGATAGGTTTAATAATTTCCATCACAAATGCACATAAACATCGTACATCTCATAATGTACACAAAAAGACTGCCTCTTTTAGTGAAAGCTAAAGGTAAAGTGATAGACAGTCTTCCTAGGTAGAAGCTTCAAGTGTAATGATCATCGGAGCCTTTTTATAGCCATCTCCATTATCAGAAAACAATAACAACCAGTTTCCATAGCTGTTCTTTTTTCTTCTTCTTCTTCTTTTTGATAACGTATTTTGCTTAACAAAGCTGTTATGTCGTTATTCGGAAGATGATACAGCTCAAAGCTAGGATTAATCCTTTATCGCTGGTATGATACCTCTGCTAACTTGCATCACGAACTTGGCCGTTTCTTTCTTGTGAAGATTTAAACAAGCATGACTGCTTCATCTTTTAATAATTCGTGAAAGACCATACTATTTGTAGTTCATAGCATGCACATTTTATCTAGCATACATTCTGCCTCAGCATTTATTTTCCGACATGGAGGTTTTAATTTCATTGTGGTAAAGGGACTGAAAGTCGAAGAAGAACATGAAAGGGATATACTAAAACCATTTCTAGTTTCTTAGCTCCGTGGTTTTTAAAGGATTTTGAGGAATTTTTCATTGCGAAAATCGAATGAATGCACTAAGAAAATAAAGAACAGGATTTGAATACTGCATTTGTATGAAATAAGGTTTGAAAATTGGAATGTAATAGGATTTCCTTTTTTATGCATTTTTTCTTTGGAGTCGTGCATAAAAGTTGCACGATTTAAAGTATATAAGATGGATAAATATTTGATTTGCTATAATTCCATTCGTAAAACTATTCGGAGGTTTCTTTATACCTCTGTGCGCTCTGATATTGAGATAGTGGATTCGTTCGGTTTGTTGTGAAAATATGTATTTACAGATAAGATAAAGAATATATCGGAAGGAAACATAGAAAACGTATGTGTAATAACAAATAATGAATAATAAAAGCTGCATTTAAGATTTATTCAGAGTGTAGTATTTATCTCCAGGATTTTCAGTGATCGAGGTTAGATAATCCAAATAACTGGTTTGTTGATTTACATGAACACGAATATAAAGAGACACGAAGGGTTTTTTTGTTCTTACTTATGGTATTGAAATTTGTGAAACAAAAAGGTTTTGGTACAAGTTTTCGAGGCAATATTCCATATCAAAAATGGATGTCGCACGTGCAGATCTAAAATTTAATTTTACATACAAATTTATCCTATTCGATATGTAAACATCCTGTCCTTAAGTACAACATAGCAGCATCTAACATTAACGGCGATGTTGTTTTCATAGACCCACGAAACTACTTTATAAAGTAATCTGGTTAACTTAAAATTTATTATTTATATTGTTATTGTTATAGTTATATTAGCGATATAAATTAACAAAACTTCTTTATCGTTATCTAAGCCTTTTCGAAATTTTAAGAAATAATCGTAATTATTTTGGAAAAAATCAATCAATTTGTACTGTATTTTGTAATTGCGCCCAACAATCATTCAAATCCCCTTAATTGCAACCATAATCTTTCAAAACTGCACATATATATTGATAATAAATCTGAATCCCTAACACTACTATGTGAACTATTACTTTGTGAATGCTTTAAAATTGCAAATAATATATAGATGGACATCTCTAGTTTAGTTACTAAATCTGAATGAATAATTTCTTAGAGTTTTTGTAAGAATTCTAATTTAATTTTTTGTTTGAAACAAATTTATTTCATAGGATTTTTCACTTCCTGAATTTCATTAAATTAATTATTATTTAGACTTCCCCTATAGAGAAAAAATATAATTATTCTCAAAAATGTAAGTATTTTTATAATAAAAAAAGCAAGTGAAAAAAATACTATCGCTAAAATTACAGTATAAAAATTTATCAGAGAATAGTGTCACTGTTGTATTGAATAGAGAAAATGAGATCTTGGGATATAAATTTTCCATGATCGACATCAAGCTCTTTGTTTTCTTTAAAACGAAACTAAGCTTCTAATGCAAATTTCTGCAGGGTAAGATTCGCCGTCTTTTACTCTAAGACTTTCGTAAAAAGATTCCTGCAAAAGGATCATTGCCAATTTTTGAATTGAGTAACCCCTTAAGAGTCAGAACACAAAGCTTTCGATGTCTCTTTTTAACCCTTCTTCTCTAATTAAGGGAAATGCATTACTACTTTAATGGGATTTGATAGCTTTGTTTTTCAGTTTCATATAAGTTATTTCGCGTTTAAGAAAGGATGTTCTTTTTCAACAACTTCATTTGGTGATATTTAGTTTCTTTTAGTATTTTTTATGAAAAAAATAAAAGGGACGTGATTAATTTGGCATTTAAATATTTTCAGAAAAAATATCGAGATACATTTTTTGTTTCATTCTTGATCTCTTTACAAGAAAATATCGTTTAATCGTTAATTTTGTTGTTATTTTCTGCCTCTTAGGATACACAAACAATTAAAATTATATAATCGGCGTCCTAAACATTAAAAACGACATGAACATGAAAATTATTCTTCAAATTAATCGTATTACAAGGATTTTATTCGACGCGACTGTTACTATTTTATATGCAAGTGAATAAATTATTATAAAACTCCTTCACATTGTTGTTGATGGAGCAAAGAATTTAAATAAGTATCAGAAAAGGAACGAGTTGTATCCATTCATTTCAATGTATTTTCAATCTGAAATTTGCCTCAAAAATAATCTCATTATTTTAATATGGTCGAATTTTCTTAGGAAGATCATCAACAGAGGGGTTTTTGAAAGACTTGCCATAATATTGGACTGAAGATTAGATAAGTAATGAATGTTTGAAAGATTTTTTATTTGCTTTTTTTAAACATTGTGTGAGCAGTTTTAGTATATTCTTTCTCGACAAAACGTTACCAACTTTAAAACGGAAGAAATTCGCTTTTGCAATTTTGTTTCTCAACTAATAGTTGGTGTAAGTGAAAGTTTTAAGAACGTAAAAGTAATGAAACAAATATCAAAATATCAATATCATATCAATATCACTTATTTTAAAATAAGTTTGCCAGATTAAGCCGCACAAGATATAAGAGAGACAGGCTTTGTACATTTGAGCCAAAGTCGTTTAATCAGATTAGTATCCGACCCGGCATTTCATTTTCTAAATTCCGCATCGCAAAAATGTTAGGAAAATGGACACATGGCGACAGATCTAGAATGTTCAAAGCTGGCATGCACAATGAATATTTGGTGGGGTCAAGTCCCGAACACGCAACTGTACAAACATGGGCCACCAGGACTTGTACAGTGAATATTTGGTGGAGACTGAACATGCAATTGTATAAACATGGGCAGACACATTTATTCTAGCAGTTTCTTTCAACTTTATAAGAGCATATATATTTAAACCTTTTTAATGTTAATCAATGACTTCGTAAGGCTATTCTAAATATATAATCCCAACCACTATTGTTTTGCTTTATCTTTAATCTTACATATATTAGCTTTTTTTAATTCTAAATGAGATTCCACTTCAATATTGCTTTCAGTTGAATCACAAAATGTTTTATTGGGTAATACATTTACAATTATAAACAAAAAAAACTTAATGGAAGTTCATTTAAAGTTATGCACTTTATCTAAAAGAGGTAAAACTTTCAAGAAATTGAAAGTTAGTTACAAACAAGTATAATTTTTGCTTTTTACCTTTCAGTAGCATAATTTCTTCATGACATGCAATAGAGAATTTGTAAATTTAAAAAGCTTTCAAAGTACGAAACAGTTGATGGGAAATAAATTCACACTCGAAAGGAAAATCCAGCACTGAATAAAGAAGCACTCATTACACAGTAGTAAAAAAATTATTGATTTTACATTTGTTGTAAACTTCGCAGGTGAAGATGAATGGTTAAAGGAGAATGCATTTAAGGGGAGATCTTTTTTTCTATTGGCTCAAAAATATACTTTTATGTAGAAATATTATCTAGCTATTAAGTATCACATATGATTCCCTTGCCTCCACAGCAACATTGCGCAAGAGTAAAGGGAAAATATTCTGTAATCATTAGTATGAGGAAAACATTAATGGAGAGCATATGTCCCGTTGACATAAGTATTAATCTATCAAAAGCAGATATCCCACTGACATTTACAAGCATGCTAACTGAGAAAAATGGGTCAGTATGCCCTGCCGAATTTTGGTTGCATACTGAGGTAGTATATATGGAAAGTTTGTCTGCTCAAGAAAAAAAACGGAAATGATACTAAGATGTCTTATTTAGCAGGAATGAGAAATTTGGAAAATTAACGTGTTTTTATGAAGCAGAATAAATAGAAAAGCCGTATTTAGTGATAATAGTTAAACAAATCTGAGCATATAAGAATGTAAATATTACACAAAGTGTTAAATAGTATTACGAAGATGTAAAGTTGTTTCTTTAACATAATTGTATGGCGGGAAAGAAAGTTTTATAGAGGTTTTACTGGGAGCCAAACCAACGAACTCTGACCTTGACGACAAACTTGACAACCATTTTGGCGTCTTGGCGACAAATGTGGCGACAAACAAAACCAGAAAAGTCATGAACTGTGGTCCTATCTCTACTAGGAGCGGGAAATATCAAGAACATTCTAGAGATTACTCTGTAACGACATTACTGATGAAAAGGTATAAAAAGAAAGCTCTCAAGTCAATAGTGAATCAGTTGGAGTTTGGTCAGCAGGGAAGCTGGTGAAATGAGTGTCATTTGAGCGCTATTGAAAGTGCTGTGGCTGATATTTTTTGGTGATCTCTGTTGTTAATTTATACAATCGATATTCAATTTTGTTACCTGCGCTACGTTAGTGTTTTGCTGAAATCTTTGTGGAATAAAGCTTCCCTATTAGTACAAGATATTTTACGATGAATCCACGATATTCTGAATGCCTCACAACATCGTAAAGACACTGCACAGCATTTTATGCTAACAGGGTTCATTTATTTTTTTTTATTATCCTGCTTGTTGGATTGTATTCACGTACACCCACCTGACGATTTTTGTAACAATATTTTACGATCTTGTGTAAAAAGAATTTTTAAGTCTTTTATTTATAATTATTTATTATCATTTTAAACATATAAAAATCACGGTTTTACTGGGAAAATCAGTAATAAACAGCGATTTATAATTCTTTACTTTTACGAATCAAACCATATTAATCGTGGTATAACTTATTAAAGTTAAAGAAATAAAATCAACAAAATTAAAAAAATTATTTAGAAAAAATTCTCTAAAGAATTGAATATATATCCATCAAGATGGACTTAGTGTATCACGATAAAATAATGCCATCTTGTTTAGATGTTTTAAAAATGAACTCTGAATGAGCATAACAATAGTCAAAAAACAACCTTCACACTGAATAAAAATGTTTTTCTAGAAAAGAAAAAGGCCTCATAATTTCAAATTACACTTTTTTTGCAGCCGCTATGTGATTAAATCGTTGATTTCAGGCAAATATGTAGTTGTGATAAACACAAGAACCTCTTCAAAATAGTCTGTATTTTTTGCCTTCCAGCATATAATACAGCGATGCTTAAGTTAAAGGTCTTGAACACTATTGGAGTAGAAATACAAAGTTCTGCGGTAGCAGAAAGCTTGATGGCAGGTGACTCAAAACATCGTTCAGTGTTAACAAACATAAATAATCAAGAAAATAGTATTGATTTAAAGTGATAAAATGACGTTTATTAAACTTTGTATTAAAGCTTTTTTTCATTTTCATCGTGCAGGTTGTGTGTCTTATTTTCTGAGGCAGTGAATAAAAAGGCAAATAATTATTCAGATAAAAATGGATCAAGAAAATATTTTTTTCGCTTAAGATGGAAATAGCGATTGGAGAATATTCAGGAAGCTATGATTAAGTTCAAGGTTGAGGCGATATTGAAAATTATTCACAGTAATGAATATATGGGGACTTATGAATGTATGTGTTTCTAACATTTATTCAAGACAACTGTGCATGTGTTGAAAAAAAATTCATTGCTTATACTTAGATAGTTAAAATACGCCACTGTTTCATCTCCCGATATAAATAGTCTCTCTCTCCACGCGATTGTCAACTAAAGGAAATAACTATTAGATTAGCGCTTATGTCGTCCTAAGGACTTCAACAAAACTGGCTGTTGGACAACAATTGAAAAATAATGTTTTGAAATTATTTTCTATATTTAAGCATTTTATTTCATGCTTAAATATAAAGAATTTTCTTCCGTTAATTCCTCAATTTGATCGTAACATCCAAGAGTTACTCTAAATTTACATCTAAGAGTTATCAAATATCCATACTGAGGTCACCATAAAATGTATATGAGTATAGTGCCTACTTACATTCATTTACTGTTTCCTTGTTCCTATGCCAACTTGATATTTTCTCATTACCCTTTCAGTGTGAAGTTTTCCTTTCTTTAAGATGTAAATTTCCATATATTTCATAGAATGTTTGTCATAAACTTCATTAAAGCATTTCGATATCAAATAGCAAAACGATTCTCAAGAAAAAAAAACCTGTTGGGATAATTGTGAGGGAGCAACGTAATATTTTTTCAAGGGAAAAAACAGGGATCCTAGAGAGATACACATTTCATCGGGAAATGTCTATAGTTAAAGGAATGAGAAATGGTGAATTTTGAACTCAATTCTTATAACATAAATTGTAAACATTTCTATTGAAGAATGGCACAGAAAGAATCAATTAACATGTATCTTGAAATGCCAACTAAAGTTCTCTTAAATTTAATTATATTTCCATAGCAATTATTGTGCCATTAATTCTTTGAAGAAAGTCGGTGAATCAGTAATCCTTCTTAGATTAAACAATTATTGCGATATTTCTTTGTTGCAACTCCAAATGTTTCCAATTTTTGCCAACTAAATAAGTGAAGGATGGATAACATTCGGTATTTTTGTAAAGCAAACTGATTCATCAAACAGAAAATATTTGTATAACTTTTCCTACTCCTGATTCTGAAATTATTTCCAGATATTGGTGTAAATAATAACAACTTAAACAAAGTTAGTGAACTTCATAATATCTGCAAAAAATAATTATTATAGCATTTTCGTAATATAAGCAAATGCATCAAAAATATTTGCCTTCAAAAGTAAATTACTGATTCTATTCTCTTGTATAAAGTTGTTTTTACACACACAAAGGAAAATCATTTGTGAGAAATTCATTTTGGCTGTAAAACCTTTCCTTATATATTATCAATGAATGTTTTTATCCAGATACGTATATAATCCTGAATTATAGTCCTGACATATCACCTAATTCATTATCATTTCAATTTGAACAGAAAAATATTCTTTTATGAACATTTAAATGAATTATTTATAAAAATGATTTGCTAACTTTTTATTAGACAAAATCATGGTTCAATTAAAAATCCAGTAATTTTTCAACTTATCTGGCAGAGTTGAGTCAGATATCGTTTTTAAGAAATACTGAGATTTGATTTCAGTTCCGCTATGTTTCCTTTCTCATCTGGTTTCCTCTGACGTTATTTTCCATTTTCTATGAATTGGTTATCTATTTATAATTTTAAGTATTTCAATAAAAATGAATTATTATTTCTCACGAAATAAATTTTAATCTTACGATTTTTAACCACTAATTACTTAGATTGCATCACAATTAATTTTTAATTGTCTCACATATTCAGTTAAATATAAATTTATAATTTTGAAGTCATTATGCTTTGCTAAAAAATTGCGTCAAATACGTTTTTCTGCCAAAAGTTTAGTGAATCTGAAATAATTTATTAATTAATATGGATAATATAGCTTAGCAAGACCAAAACAATTAATTTATAAAATTTTAATAAATTAATAATTCTTTAATTGATAAAAATCTGATTCGTATTCTTAACTTTTCTCAAAATATTTTCCACCTACGCTCTAAGCTGTGTACCCAAAAACCAAAAATAATCTACATAATTACATTAAAAAATAAAGGCTTCTTACTTTTTATTGCTTAGTAATCAAGTAATTACATTATAAACCTGAAAAATCAATTAAAAAAGTAGAAAACTTCATAGAAAATTATGATAACATCGATATTTCCTTTTATGAAAAATTACTAATGCATATGAGTAGTAAATATCATAACCAATTTCTACCTTAGTTTTCAGAAACAACTACTGGCAGTCATAATACTAAATGATATTGTTTCACTAGTTACTAGAGCAAATTGTTATTAATTATGAGATCGTCTTCTTAACTTCATCATAGTTTATGTATATCAGTGCATTGCGAGCCGCATTTTCTTCCATATAATCATTCAACTTTCATTATTCCTAATTATTAATCAAAAGGCATTTTAAATTGATATTTACTAAATCTAATGGGTCTGTTAAAATAATTTTATTCATAAAACTATCATGTTTCTTTATCTCAAAATTACTGAAGCATTTCCGATTTGTTTTATTGCAATACTTTTCTGTCTTGTATATTTTTTAACAAATTTTTCCGATTATACTATTTTACTTACTTTACTTTTGCCATATTTATTATTATAGTCTGTCGATTTTATGACCTGTATTTGAAGTGTTTCTGTTATTATTTCTCGTTTTATTGTTGAAGAAGCCTAAGCACGCAATAGAAAAAAGTTCCCTTTTTCATTATTTAATGCATTTTTTATTATCTATACTGTATTAGTTTTATTCCAGATTATTTTTCGTTTCATTTTATACACTTCATATTTTACATTATATATACTGAATTTATGCTGAAATTACCAAACGATTTTGAAGACAAATTTATTTACAGTGCTGCTCAAAATTATTAGAACAGATTGTTAAAATTTCATCTTTTTTTCATAAAATTTTAAAAACTTGATAATTTGATATTTTGTTTTGATTTTATAGTACCTTATTTCATCTTCCAGAAATGCGTATAAGTTTTAGTTATTTCATGAAATATCACTACTTCTTAGAAAGAATTATTATTTTAAAAAATATATTCTAGCTGATTAAAATTATTCGAACTACTGATGACGAATTGGATTTGTTTTTATTTTGGTAATTTTTAATAATTTTAACAGATTCATTTATTTGGTAATTTATTTTTTTGTCTATGAACTAGGCAAGCCAAAAATAATGCTCAAGGGCTAAAATATTTCTTTTGATCTTCGCCACCGCAACAATGAGGATCGAAAGAATGTGATATCATATGAAAACCTAGCAAAAAAGTATAAATTGTCAATGTTGGTTATCTACTATTTGTGCAAGAAGTATGAGACGACAGGATCCATCAAAAACAAGAGAGGGAGAGACAAAAAAAACCGAAAATAAGCACAAGAGAAGACTCTATGAATGTAAGATTTGCGCAAAAAAATAACGATATATCGTCAAGAGAGATTTTGAAAGATTTGAAATTGAATTTGTCAGCTCTAACCGTTTGCTTATAATCAAAAACTCAGGGTTGATAAGCTGTATCCAAAGAAAAAGACCCTACATCTCAGAACAAAATATGACATGGCTCTTGGCCTTTGCAAAAGAGCATATTTCGAAGGTTTCACAATTCTGGGACATGTTTTATGGTCATACAAAAGCAAATATAATCTTTTTGGATAAAAAAAAAACGTAAAAGAGTTTGGGGAAGATCAGGTGAGGTTCTTAAATGATGAAAATTCTACAGAGAGTAAAACACTGAGGCGGCAATGTGATGGTAGGGGGTTGTTTCCCTCTAAATGTGTTGGTGTAATTATGATGATCAACGGTAAAACGACTGTAAGTATGCACATCCTGACGAAATCCGTCAGAAATTTGAATGTGGGTCGAAGGTATATCTTTAAGCGAGATGATGACCTAAAACACTCATCAGCGATTTCCAAAGATTATATCTCAAAAACGAGATTAAGATACTGGTGTGGGGGCCACCACAAAGGCCAGATTTTAATACCATCTAAAATGTATGGTCAGTTTTGAATCAGAAATTCTCTTTTGAAGATAGAAAAATAAAAATCAATTTTTGGAAACGATCAAAAATGAATGCCACAGTATCAACCAGGAGACAACGCAGAAACTAGTTGATAACCTGAATCATAGACTGAAAGCAGTAATTGAGGCCAAAGAAGGCACATATAAACATTAAAAACCGATATTTTTAAAAAAAAATTTATGTTATTTTGTCATTATAAGTTTTTGACCGTTCGAATAATTATGAACACAAAATTAAGAATTGTATGAAAATGTTCCGAATCTGACTTATTTTGCGATAAAGTTTGAGTTATTTGAAGTTCTTTCTAATAAATGCAATTGAAATAATAATAAAATTAATGTATTTCAGATATAAATAAATAAATTTATTTTCTGTAATAAAAAGTGTAAAATTTTCTGTAGCGTTCTAATAATTTTGAACAGCACTGTAGCTATCTCACGTAACCACAATTGTATGGACAGATTAATCTAAAAAAAGAAATATTCACAATGATTTAGAGGCACGTAATTGGGCAATTCTGAGGTATCATAGATTACTCATATTAGTGGAATCATCTGTCGATAAGTTTAAGTGTGCTGTTCACGATGTCTAAGCTTACTGCATGCGCTGAATTATCAGATCTACTGAAAAACATCGGCTCCATTTAACTTTCCTGAGTTCTTGTAATTAGAAATTAATATCCTGATAGTGATTGAAAACACTAACTTCGATAAGTTTCCCCAATTAATAATCATCCACACTACGAGAAAATCTATTATTTCTCCTAATTTATAAAATTTTAAAATATTTTCACATAAAGGTGATTCTTTATATTTATTTATTGAACGAAACTTCTGAGAAAATAAAGCCGGTTTCACCCATTCAATTTTAGCAAGTGTCACAGAATCGCACTATTTTTCAAGTGAAAGACATTTCGAGAAAGAAACAATTCTCGCCTAGTCTGGTTTCTCACGGCAAGAATTATATGTTCACTTCATACGCTCGGAATCTTCAGTACTGTATATTTATGTGAACCGTTGATTTCTAATATGAATCTCATTAATTGTAAGCACAGGAGCCAAATTACTGTCACCAACTTGAAACCGCAGCTTAAATTAAAAACGACTAATTACAAACCAAGCGTACAGGAATCTTCCCAAGAAGTGCAAGTTCTTTGTTCACATAGATTAAGACCAAAGAGGGTATTTTTGGTGTAATTTTTTCTTATTTAATAAAAGATAATAAATTCTCATTGATTAGGCCAGGAATTAATTAATTACTTATTAATTATAATTAATTCGTATCCTGATTAAATATCCTAATTGACGCTTTTACTGGTAATAACGTTTCTTTAAATGTCTGTTATTTATAAAAAAATCCTTTTGGATATCACTGTTGCACAATGAAACAGTGTTGTGAGGCGCAGATTTGGCTTTTTCACCTCAAACGTTTGTTGACCACTGATCTGAGGGAAACTGGCTTTCTATTTCTACATTTTAATCTGAAACTGAGTAAACCTCTCTGATCTTAACATTCTTTTGAATTCCAGCCGACAGCAGGACCGCGGTGGTCTAGTGGTAAGGTCCCGGCTTCCGGGCCAAAGTGTTCCAGGTTCGAAACTTTATTCCACTGAAGATCCGCCGTGTATGCGGGCACGCTACATGCTAAATCATAAGTAAGGGGCCGATTTTCCTTCCTGTGTTGTGGTGAGGAAGCTTAGAGAGAGGGCTTCAGCTCAGGAGCCGTCCTCGTCATCTGACCGCTGCTCAAAATTACGAGGTCCGTCCCAATATTGCCCTCGTGTTGCTTTGAAACGGGACGTTAATAATACTAAACTAAACCCAGCAGAAAATAATTCGTGAATTAAATGTTTTCATATAATCCAAATGGAACACAGATAAGTTTCTAAACATGTGATGATTCACACAAAACAAAGTTAATTAAAGTTTATTTTTATAGTAACTGAAAAAATAATGTCTTAAAATTTCTTGCAAAAGCATATAAAAAGTAACGGTTTGACTCATACATTATTAATAAAGTTCAAACACAATATGGCATATCAACAGCCTATTAATAATGTGTTTCAATATGAATATGTCAAAAGAATTTCTATTTTCACTTTAAAGAATATAAAAAAATTTTATTTTCAAGAAACTCAATTTTTTAAAAGCCTCATTTTCTAGACTTTTAAATCAATCACTGCCTTCCATTATTTGAAAGAGAATACCTAGATAGGATAACTTTAAGAAATCACAGCAGTAATTTATATTTAACTTGAATATGTGTATCGCCTTGGAATTTGTAATAAAATTTCACTATGGAATTTTTCAAATAGAAATGAAAAAAATAATCTAATTTTTAAGATGATCTTTATTGCATTTGACATGGCTCAAAATTTTATTTCGAAAATTCAATAATTTCCTAATTTAATTGATTACTTTTACTAACTTAAGTTTAGATATGAGTTTTTTTCAATTCTTATTTCTAAACTCTTCATTGAACTTCAAAATGCAAATATAAACTACTTCAATAGACAATTTTCAAATAATTTTAATATTGTTTTTCTACTTCAAAATTAAATATTTATTTAAAAATATTTTCAGGTGATAATTTTACGCAAGAAACACAATTAAAAAAATTAAGCAAATTTTAATGCCTTTCAAATGTGAACTAAATTTGGGATTTAAGTATCTAGTAGAAATTTCAGAAGGAAAATTTTGGGATCTTTTTTCAGTTAAATCAGTTCGTAAAACAGAAAATTCAATTATCATATTGAGAAATTTCTATTCAAATTTCTACTCTTTGAAAAACCAAAAATTCAAAATTCCTTCTTTGAAAAATCAAAAATGAAGAAAATAATATCAAAGTGAGCAGTAAAGTGTGAAAAGAGTAAAAATTGTGAATAAAAATTTTTACTTTAGTTTTATTTCCCCTATAAATAGACCTTCTTGGTTTTTGTCTCAAAAGAATCTCACGAGCATGAAATATTATTGTATACAGAAAACAGAACACAGAACAATCTTTATAGAAAATCAAAAGAAACCTCAGAATACTTGTAATTCCTATATTCGGAGTATCGAGTAGTTACAGATTTTGTTATTTATTTATGAATCAAACATATTACATT
Source organism: Araneus ventricosus (assembly GCA_013235015.1). Taxonomy (NCBI): domain Eukaryota; kingdom Metazoa; phylum Arthropoda; class Arachnida; order Araneae; family Araneidae; genus Araneus; species Araneus ventricosus. The sequence goes on from BGPR01000082.1 coordinate 30,412, forward strand.
TCGATTAGCAATTTCTGAAATCCTTGAGTTTAAATTATTTTTTAAATGACAGTCTTATGGAGCATCTCTATAATGAATTTTTTTCACTGAACTTGCTTCAATATATGCAAAGATTATATGAAAATTTTATTTTTGAACTACTATTATTCTTACTTAAAGGTTTAAATATATTAGATACAATAAATACCTATTTAAGAAAAAGATTATTGTGTGAAGAATAATGATATGTATATTAAATGAATGTATTCTTTAAATCATTCCTTCCATATATTTATAATTCTGTAATTGTCGCATTGACGTCATTCTTTTAGTGCATATTCAAATAGGAGATATCTACAAATTTGAAAAGGCAAAATTAGTTATTCTACCACATTCACTTCTCTAAATTAGAGAAAAAATGGAAGTTTCCACAATGGAATTCCACTCCCAAGCTAATGGTGAAATGCCAGATAAATGTTAGAACGTTTTTAAGTAACAAACTATTTCATCATACTTTGATCCCCATTTCATTTTTCCTTACGCCAGTGTATACCGAATCCTTTCTTTCAAGTTACAGTTAGTTTAATGCATTTTTAATTTAAATATAATACTTCATGACTTTTTGATTTGAATTATTAGAGTTTTTACCTTCATACTGCATTTTTTAACATAAACTTTTGCTTATAATGCTCTTTTAGAAATATTTTTGTGTTTGTCCCGGGGTGAAATCTATGGGTAATTTAACATCCGTAATTTTCCCATACGGTGTGAAAAGAAAGCAGCAAATTTTCCAAGTTTGAAGTAGACAGCAGGTCTAATGGTCGTGATTTTTTTTTCTTATTTTGACGATTCATTAAATAAACATTTGGAATTTCACTGTTTTTTCAATGAATAAGCACTTTTTTCGTGATTTCATGTACGGCAAGTGTATTTAAAATTTTATATATGAAAATTATTTCATTCAAGTAGAAGTGAATAAATTTATATGCAATATTTTTCAGTTTATATCGGTGCAGTTTAGTTAATCATTTAAAATTATCTTTCCAAATTTCTATGTAATAAGAACTTGGTTTAATATCATTGATCACCTCTCTGTATGGACAGATATAGATGAAGGAATTTCTGTGGATCAATTATAAAAAAAAATTACTTTTCGTCATATCAGAAAAGAGACTAAAACTTCATTTTTACATCGCAATCAAATGATATTTTTAGCAAAGAGATGAAATGTGTTGATACAACGAAGAAACGTGTTATGCGTTTTACTAACAGCACACGTTAAAAGCGCCCATTTGTGGTTATGTGGTAAATGTCTGAGCTTTTTTTCTCTATTAGCTCCCTTCGAATTTTGCACTAATTCAGAATTCTTCCTGTGTGAAATGAAGCTAAGCTTTTCGGTAAACGTATGACGCTACATGGCAATGAGTAACGAATAACTTAATTAAAATATTAATAAATGCTTATCTATGTCGAGTGTATAGGTTTGTTGTTGTCATCATATACACAATAATTTAATAAACTTAACTAAACAAACTTAATCGAAGCAATATTGTACTATCATGCAAAGAAATACTACAATATGAAAAAAAGTAGTTACTTTATTCTAATAGATATTTTGGTCTTCGAAGCTTCGGAAATGTTTTTGCATGCTCAAGCCAATATGCTTTTGAAAATGTAGTTGTTATATTTAATAATCAAATGCACAAATCAGCAGCTTTCCACTATCTTCTACATTGAAACTGACTTTTCCTGAAACAATTTATTGACTTTTGTAAGTATCTATGTTTGATTTATACTAACGAGATGGCATAATATGGAAAAGGTTGTCTGGATAAAAATGAAATTATAAAATCATTGTTGAATATTTTATGCAAGCTAATATTTGTTTCATCAGATGTAGTTTAATACTTTTTGCATTCATTTATTTCGTACATTTTGTTAAACTTCTAAAAAGGAACAAAACAGTTCTAAAATGCAGATAATATTTTCAGCAGCAAAATACCACCAGACAACATACTTTGTGTAAAAGAGCAGGCCATTCGCTGCAATATGTTGAGAAAATAAGAAAAAATCTGTTCCTGGATGCAAAAAATAATCAGTCTACCAAGATATTTGCAGTTTTTGAGGAGTAAATTCTGTATTAACAAATATTTGAGGAATTTATCAGAAATTTGTGAAATATCTAAACATCAAAAACTTATTTCATGTATTAAGATCAAATATGACAATCAATATAATGAAAACTGCACGTGTCGAATTTCTGCGATTTGCAAAATCGTCATTTATTTTTATTTTCCTTTCACTTCGATAATATTTGAGTTTTACTATTGAATCCAAGATGAACTAAAAAGAAAGCAAATAAAAACATTTCCTTAACATTACCCTTACCTATACCTACACTTTGGTTTATCTGCTCGCTATCTCTTTCAATGACATCGTCTGAAGAAATTTATACACTAGGAATATTCTTAGTTCGGAATACTCTTAGACATTATCAGAGTTTATAACAGCTCCTTTTAAAATGCAACGACACCCATCATTCTAGGAGCAGAATTATACTTAAAAACACGTATTTATTAGTTATTCTGTTCTTTGTTAGTAAAAGTGATTTATCATCAATATACGAGTCCGCTTCCTTGATTAACTCGCAAACAAGATTCCTTCGTCTGCTGGGATCTTCGATATTTCAAAGCTCATCATGTCATTGTTATTCCTTCGCAAACAATTGAAGTAGGCTTTCTGAATATATGAATTTTCGACTTGCTTTTGCGACACGATATATTAAAATATACAAATCGAAGGAAGCTCTGAGACTACCTTTAGTTGTAACTAGTCGTCTGTAATTTTTAAGTTGTAAAACTTCCCATTTTGAAAATATAAGATATGCTCAATTAATGGCGTTTTGTTATCATAATCAAAATATTTTATGATCTACATAAATTGTTTATCTAGCATATTTTTAAAAAATAAACCAATTGTTGTGTTGTTGTCGCTTGTTTTTGAATATTCGCCTTAACAACTAGGGTTTAGAAAATTGAAATCCTGCTATAATTTAATTTAATTGATTGATATCGTCTTTTCGTATGTACACAAGGATATCTCCTTCCACGTAAATGATATTCAAAGTTTAAAGTTATAAATATTTGCAACATTTTCATAAATGATTTTAGGAGTGTTTAAAATACTCTTAAATTATTTCAATATTTTCACATATTTTGTGATAACTTAAATATAGGCATTCGTAATTTTTGCATTCATATTTGAATCATGATAATTTTTATTAATGTTTTTTGATAAATGCTTCCATGCTTGTAAATAATCTAGAAATCATTTGAAATGCATAACAGTTATAATAAATAAAAAATAATAGCTTTCAAACTATGTAGTGAAATTCAAACGAAATTTAGACCAAACAATAAAAAGAAACTTGCCACTTCTGTAAGTCTTTTATATACTTCTTACCTATAGTTAAAGGATAAAGGAATAATTATTTCAAATTAGACAACACATAAAGGTAAGAATCTATATTAGATTTATTGTATATTTGACATACTCGTTTTATGGAAAATAGGCATGGATAACGAATTTGCTTGATGTTTGTTAATAGGCAGTCGAAAAGTATCGTGAGAATTTTTCCGTTTTTATTATTTGAATGTTCTTTATCTTTTTTCCCTCCAGAATACTCCAGCAGAACTTTCTATAATCTCCCTTAATGAATAACTATCATTATTTAGCTGTTTCTCTTTAGAATAGTAGATTAGATTATATATATATATATATATATATATGACCCGGATATATAAACATGCAAGAAACTAAAGGCAATATATCAAAAACAAACAAAAAGACAAAAAAGGAAGACAAAAACACAATAAATTGAAAGTATCATGGCAAGCCGCTCATCAGGAAGCGAAGCACGCCTATGATATTAATTAGTGTTTTTTTCTGCTTAAAAAAAACGAAAAATCGTAAAAAATTGTCGTTATCCCCCCAAAAAGTTCCACCGCGGCTTGCCATGATATTTTCAATTTATTGTTTTTGTCTTCCTTTTTCTGCCTTTTTTGTCTTTTTGACTTGAAAACGTCTTTCCACAAGTGATAGTGATAGTCGGTCGAACTTTTTTGTGTGACAAAATACCGGCAGATTTGAATCGCTAATAACTACGAGACTAATAATGCGAAAAGAATGGTTGACCCACAACGGATAGATCATATCTGTAAGGATTTGTCGCATAGTATTTGTTTTGCCTGTGACGCATGCACGTGATTGTTATGAATTAGCTTTATGTAAGGTTATAAATAAGTGTAGCGTGGAAACGCGTTTAGCTAAGAGATTGATTCTGGGGTCATTTTAAAGAGCTTTAGGAGTATTACTAGGACCCAAAGGGAACAACAATATTTATCAGAATATAAGTTAAATTGAAAATTTCAAACTTCGCATGTTTTTTTATTATAACATACAGAGTTTTCTTTCAAATTGTACGAAACTTACAGAATACTTGACAATACGTAAAAGAAACATTGAATTAAAATTTTAATTCAAAAATTAGAATAAAAATATGTATGTGTAAATATTGTATTAAAGAGATTGATAATTAAATTACATATCAATACGAAATACTTGTTTCATGATTTTATCCCGAAGTTTTCACGAAAAATCTATGGCCCCGCCAATGATATTAATTAGTGTTTTCTCTGCTAAACGGCATACGAAAAATTGTTACATTTAGTCGTTATGCCCCCCCCCCAAAGTACCAACCGTGAAAATGGAAAACTTCTGGATTAAAAATATACAAAAAGTCGATGGCTAAAATTTCGAATTCATAAAACCTAGATTAACATATAATTATGACACACAAATATATACAAAAATGAAAAGAAAAAAAAAGAGAAAAAGCATACCTCCGAAGAAGCCAGCACAAACGTGACCGTTTAAGAGCAAGTTACGCGTGGACTTTTTGTATATTTTTAATTCAGAATTTTTTCATTTTCATGGTTGGTGCATTTTGGGGGGATAACGACTATTTTTAACAGGTTTCCGCGCGTCGTTTAGCAGAAAAAAGCCACTAATTAATATCACTGGCGGGCCTCTCCTCCTGATGAGAGGTTTGCCATGATATTTATTCAATTTTTCAAGTTTTTTGGCTTCTTTTTATGCATTTATTTGAAATAAAATTTAAGGCGATGTGTAGAAATACAGGGTGTTTCGAAACTCATAGACAAAAATTTAAGGGGTGATAGAAAACATCTAAACAAGCAATTTTCACCATACAGTGCATGGGCGAAGAGCAGGCGGTGAACCGCTAGATGGCGCTGTAATGGAAAGCATAAAGCGCGAGTTTTCTTACACATCGTCATTTCTACCGTGGATTTCAGAAAGCATGGCGACGTACAATAATCAGGAAAAGGCGGACATGCATTTTATGTATGGTCTTGCGAATGAGAATGATTTGGAAGCCGAAAGACTGTACAGGCAGCGTTTCCCGAGAAGACACGTGACAGACCAAAAACTGTTCGAGCGATTGCATCGGTGCCTGAGTGAAACGGGATCCTTTGTCACCAGCATGCATGATGCAGGGCGTAGCAGAAGTGTGCGAACGCCACAAGTTGTAGAGGACATTCTACAAGGAGTGCGAGATCGTCCGGATATTAGCACGCGAGAGGTTTCCCGTGCCGTAAATGTGCCCTACTCGATTGTTTGGCGAGTACTACGGGACGAAAGATTACACCCCTACCATGTCCAGAAAGTGCAAGCCTTGATACCTGCAGATTATGCCCCACTAGTCGAGTTTGCACATTGGTTTTTGCAGCAGCTAACGGCGCAGCCTGATTTTAGTGCACATGCGTTATTCACGGATGAAAGCACCTTTACTCGCGAAGGCAATTCTAATACGCACAACCTTCATGTCTTCTTTTGAGCAGTTTCTGTAATTTTGCCACATATGCTATCAATAAAATTATTTAGTACCTCCTCTATCCTTTTGGTGTTTCATTGTTTCATGTGAGAGTAACGAAGACATCCTAGCGGTTCACCGCTTGCTCTCTGGTGAAAATTGTTTGTTTAGATGTTTTGTATCACCCCTTAAATTTTTGCCCATGAGTTTCGAAACACCCTGTATATATAACAAACTTTCCTTCTCTCAATTTTAAGAAACATTTTTCAGCGATACAAAAATTATTGTGCTTCACAAAGCACAACTTATTTGTTCAAAGGTCAAATATGAGGTCAAAAGATACTTAACGAACATTATTCTACCATTAAATTAGTTTACGAATGCTAAGTTACTTTAAAGAGAACGTACACGTCAAAAAGCAGTTGAATAGATACCAGATCATTCTAAACTTTTAGTTTATTAACCCTTTAATGCCCGTTTCGCATTTTTACCATAATAATTTGTATACGAATACTATATACCGTGAAACCAACTGGTAAAATTCTTTTTAAAAAATCCTGCCTGAAAATTCTACGTTTTACTGCCCTCCTTAGCCTAGCCTCTCTATTTAGGGACATAACGCAAAATGCAGAAAAATCTATCGAAATCTAAAATTATGTGAAATTCCAAACAAAAACATAGTCTTACAATTGTTTTTGCTGACATATCTGTTAAATTCAAGAAAAATAAACGGATAAATAATTGAACAAACTTGCCCTTTTCTTCTTGACATTGCAAAAAGCTACTTTCGAGTCTGACTTGAAAATAAGGAGTACTATAATATCAACAAACGAATACTTAAAGATACTTTTACGCAAAATTTTATGTCGAAATAATAATTCAAGTGAGTTTATGAGAAATTTTTAGAAGCGTCCCTAAAAAGAGACACTAGGCATTAATGGGTCAATCAGAATAGAGCAGCTCATCTTTAAAACTTGGCATGTCTCTTTCTAAAACTCACTTACTGTGTATCTAAATATTGTGATTGTCTTATGTTCTGTCTCGACTAAAACGTGTTTCACAATCAAAGGGAGAGTTAGAGATCACCTTGAATTGCTTGAGGTAAATATAATGAATTCGATTTCCTTTACTTCTGAAATAAAGAGTACAAAACAATAAACAAAGTCAATGCTCATGTTGTGATGTTATGTTTTTATCAAAAAATTAAAGTTTTCAATAAAACAAAAAAATCTGTATAGTAAGAAGATAGTTGATGTTTAAAAACTACGGAATTGATAACATAATTAATACATCTATTATCTATATAATCTATTATAAACCTCTAATATTAGAATATTTATAATCTATCTATTTAACATCTAGTGATTGCAAAAGACAAAATTTTTAAAATAAATACAATGCGGAAAGCAATTCTAATTAATTAAAGAACAAATTTACATGATTAAAATGCAATAACGAAATAAATGTGATAAGGTTATGACGTCAAGATTTATTCATTAATGCGAAGAGTCTTCTACAATAATCTATTCAATAAATTTGACACTTCTTTTTATAGAATTGAGGTAAATTCGACCCTGTTTTGTTATCGAATGTTTCAGTTAATATATAAATTTAGATTTGATCATTATTTTTAACACGTTGACGTCCACTGCGATGACAAACTTATTTGAAGAAATCACGATTGGGACAATCACGAGTTATCTTCTGTCACTTCCAAGTCAGAATATGGATTTCCAATGTGTCATCGAGACCCCATGAAAAGACAGTCCGAAATATTCAACTTGTTAGGCCGCCCTTAGGCAGCCGGCGGTTTCAGAGCGCCTCAAGCAAGTCACAGGCAAGGCAGCCTGCAGCTTCATGGTAGCCAACGTGTTAAATCCAAATTTACTTGCAAGGCTGTAATTTTTTGTTGTCTCTAGTTACTTCTGATACTTATACCACACTTTGCATGTTATGGCCGAGTTTTCATCATTGTGGAAGCTCTGCTTTTATATATCGAATAAAAGCAGAAAACTAATCTCATAATATTAGATTTAGAATGAAAAGAAGAAACAACTTTCTAGATAGCCTTACACAACATCAGATTACTTATTACTTAAAAAACATGCCATATGAAACAGCCTATAGGCAGTAGACGCGAATATAAGTCCTACGAAAGAGGCAAATACTAATTTAATTTACTGAGTGGGCATTATAAATATAATTTAATGACTGTTTTTTTAGATTTTCTTTGCATAAACTAACAAGAAAAAATGCGTGCCTCTGATTCATCTTTTAACACATGTTTCAGCTATCATCTTTCAGTGCACATTATTGTTTTTTTAAATAGCTAAAAGGCCCAGAGCAAAATTATCAAATCAACTAATAAATTATAAAAAGTAAAAGGAAGTAGTTTTAAGAACAATATATTTGCTACATTCATGCATACCAAGACAATCCCGAGATATTTTTACCCCGCTTGTTTTACGTCAATTGACTTAAAATATCATATTTAGATGTCTCTAAATGTTTAGAATTGTTAAAAAGAAGATAAAATGAGGTTTGGTAACTGAAAATAAATATGAAGACGGCCTTTTGTACAAATATAACTCACTTACATTTAAAGAGATTTCAGTACTATTTCATTCAAATGTATAATAATGAAATCATGATTTAAATCAAATGACAAATGTTGATTAATTTTAAAGTTTAATTGTTGCGAGCCGTAAAAAGAGTTTGGATACTTTTTTCTAATGGTAGTTAATTAACTTGCTCTAGTATAACAGTAGGGGAAGGTGGTGTACCTAGGTCCCATTTTTACTTTTTAATTTTTAATTGGATAATTACTAAAAGAAAGGTAACAAAACAATTTTTCTTTCATATTTTAGGCCTTTATACACAACATATATTTTTTGTAGATTTTTTAAAAAAGTATTTCAATGCATTATTTACAATTTTAAAGAAAGTGCAAATAGGACCAAGGTACACCATGGGTAGTGTACCTTGGGCCAGCTATTTCTAGATTTAAAAAATCTAATCGAATAGTTTGAACATAAACATTTATTGGTATTTTAGCTACAGAAAAATGTTAATGAGCACTTTTACTTAATGAGGTCTTAGATTAGACCGAATATAAAATTATTACAGCAACAGTTTCATTCCTATGAGTAGGCTTAACCAACATTGTAATTAGACAAGTCAATTCCAAATGTTAATTTCCGAAGCTGCCTTTCAGATCCTCCAGTCAACACAAGATGTGGTAACTTCCACATTACATCACATTTTTCCACAACATAAGTGGTAGACCATGTAGTGGCCATGCACCAAGGTACACCACTTGGCCATTTCATGGAAAATGACTGACTACTAAATTGAGGTTAGAGTTAACATAATTTCTAACACATGTTATTATAGCTAAAACTGTGCTTTATAAGTTAGGCATTTTACTATAAAGTAATTTATGTATGCTTAGGAACTATTAACACAAAATTCAACAGGAAAAAATTACTTTTGATGGGTCAATTTCCTTTTTCAGGATTCATTCATTCAAATGAGTACCTTGACAAATAAGTTTAGGTACACTGGGACCTCTGGTGGCAAGTGTACAAAATACATATAACATTTTCTATACATCTATACAGAGGGCGCTAAAATCGGCATAGGTTCAAGGTACACTTATGTCCAAGGTACACCACCTTCCCCTACATGATTCGTATTGATACACATTTCTGTGTACAGTGATTCCTACAGCTCTCCAAATTTTCAAGTTTTTATACACCATAAATAACTTCATACCAGAGGGATAACTTTGATACCAAAGTTATATCTAAGAAACGAGAAATATCCAATGAGATATGAGTAATTATACATGCAATTTATATATAAAACGTTCATCACAATCCCAATAAATTACACGCACTAGATAGTTCGGCAAAAATGGACCTTAAAAACTTCAGTTATATTATTTTTAAATTATGTTTGAAAGGCTCAATAAAAATTTAGAAAAAAAAATTGAAAGAGTTAAGTTTTAAGAACAATATTTGAAGTGTTTTCTCCAAGTCGAATAAATATCAAAGCTTTTCGAAACAGAATAACATCGTGTTTGCATTAACAAAAGGGAAGCTGTCTTTTTCATAAAAATATTTAAAATAAATTCTCGTGTCATCAACCTTTCAAATGGAGGCTTCTCAAAATTTGAAAAACTGAAGTTTTATTTATGTCTGATAATTTTTAAAAAGGAAATTTCGATTGAATAATAGCATTTCCTAAAGACAAAGAACAAGTATTAACATTTTCAAACAAAACTAGTACAGTTTATTCAAAAGTCAAAATTATGTAGGATAATATGGCATGTTATTTTGAATAACATGCTTATTTCCAAAACCAACATACATATAACAATAAAACACTTCATCTGGCATAAAAAGAGCACCAGAGAATACATTATCATCACCCAAGTTCTGCGAATGCGCATATATAAAAAACAAAATTCTCCCGAAGAAATAAAATATTCTGAAAAATAAAAGTTTTTTCTTGTTATCTTATCATTTCTAGTTAAATTACCGAACGCACAAAAAGGCAGAAAGTCGTTCAATAATATAACCAAGGAAGCCTTTGAAATCATATATGCTTATCTAATAATAAAAAGTTGATATCGAGCGGTGAAATTCAAGACTTTAAGACCATCAGAGGCAAGCTTATCAACGGTCAGAGCTCTTTCAAAAATCAGACTTTCTCTGGTCCCTTTTTGTTACACTTGGTGATTAAAACTTTTTCAATTAACTTTGACCTAAAAAAAGAAATATACAAAAGTTACCTAGACGAAAAATTGGCAACATAAGATGCGGATACGGGTAGCTTTTTTGTTGCGCTTAATAGGTTTACGTTGGAGTATTGAGAATAGGCAAGCAAAATGCTTTTGTGAATTCGATAGGAGAGGAAAGGTAAGGATTCTCATCAGAATAATTTTTTTCATTGCATGCGCTCTTTTGAAAAACTTTTGCTTAGAAAAAAAAATTATTCGGCAAAGTGAAGGTATTCTGTAAAGGATGTTGAGAATTAAGCTTAACTTAAAGAAATGCATTTTTTAAAGCAAAGGGTCTTTAAAATTACTAAAACATTTGCAATTCATTGATTAAGAATTCCGTCCTTGAACTTTGTCATTTATTTAATTCTTTCCCACGTGTGTTAAAGAAAGAAATTTCCCCTTCTTCATCTGATTGCGATTAAGTATTCTTCTTGAAAATATATGTTGACTTAATAGGATTTACGGGTTAATAAACCGAACTAATTGACAAACTAATCCAACTTTTAAAAAGGAATGAAAGTAATAGCCCTGATTTAAAAAGTTATCCATTTAGCAAATTGAGACTACTGATTTTGTCACAGAGCAACGGCCAAGCAAAACAAAAAAAACTTATTGAATACCTCTTTCAAAATTTACTGACGCTTGTTTCGAAACTCTTCTTTCCCTTGATAAATAAGAAGAAATTATAATAAGCATATTTCATTTATTATTATAAGCATATTTCAAGGTTAATATTTAAATTTAATTACATTTATTTATAAAAACTATTTTTAAAAGCTTTTTACAGCAAATTCGACATTTTCTCATTTTTCATAAGAATTTTGTCTTTCGTTCTATCATTACATTTTTTTTCCTTCCGGAAAAGCCTGTTTTCACCAATCATGCATTTTTTATTACATTTAAAATTCTGTTTAAATTTGATATCTTTTTCATTTATTACCCAAATCAAGCGGATCTTTTATTACCAGTGCTCTCTTTTTGTCAATTTAAATTTGCAACATGATTATCTATTGACTTTTTCCCCAACAATATCAGACTCCCTGTATATACTTGGATGTATTGCAAGGTGGATCATATGTCCATTTACTGCGTAAAGATGAAGTTTCCGATCCTGTATATATGTTTAATCCCTATTAGTATTGAAACATCCTATCTACTCCAAAAATTTATATATATGGTAGTAAAATATACGCTGTATGCTCTCAGTTGATTTATAAAAATCACAGTTTAATTTATATTTTCCACATGTTAATAAATCATTCATCAAATGTTGAATAATCTTTCTAAAAACAATAAAAAGCAGCTAAAATTAGAAATGATAACAGATTTGGTAAAAGTAACGTTTACGGTGCGTTCCTCCCCCACTTAGGATCGCAAACTTTTTGTCGCTGAGAGCAAGATGGCTTGGCGATGCGAGAGCATTTGTTTTGGGTGCGCAGTGAGCATTTAATGTTGTCTTCTGCACGCAATGCCTGCGGCATCTCAAGAGGGTTACTGGCAAATTTTTTAAACAGAAAAAACACCAGAGGCTTCGCTTTCACCAAAGCGGGGAAATAGTAGCTTCGCGTTTTCATTGAAGGTTAGGAATCTAAGTTTTTTTTTTTTTTTTAAATTCCAAAAACGAAAATTTCAATTCCAAACGAAGTTTTATTCAAATCGACTAATGAAATCGTAGATAGCACATACCTGGCCAATAAAATCGCAACGCCGAAGAGCGAAATAAAAATATAACGATTCCTGCTCGAACAAGACACGAATAGGAACATTCCTGCGCATCCAAAACAAATGTTCTGACGTCGGCAATCCGTTTTCTGCTTGGCGGCAAGGAATTGCCGAGCTAAAGCGGAGAGAAAGGACTGTGCACCATAAACTTTAGTTTAATCACAGATTTCATATCAAAACTTTCTTAACCGAAACACATCTTTTCTGAAAGTGGTTTGAAATGAACTAGGGAACTTTGCGATCTAGTAGCCTTCTTTCATACAATTCGTATGCCAAAAATCATTTTAAGTTATTTTGTTCTTTTTCATTCTTCTTAAATGGTTATTAACAAAAAAACGTTCTTTATTAGTACTGAAAATGTGAAGCTTTCCGGCTGAGAATGTTTCAGTTAATCCTCAAAACTATAAAAAAATTATTAACAAAATTTTGACAACAATAATAATAAACAAACTTTTATATTCTTAACAAGTCTATTATTGATCTATCTCTTCAATGATTCCTATCCCATTTGCTTATCGAAAAAAAAACAAAAATAGTTCTGTTTTTCATTTTCTTACCCAAAGCATCTGAATATATGTGAAAACTATTTTTCCCTTCAAAAGAAAACATTCTAAACTGTTGACAAAAATTTGATTTTTAAATAGCATTCAATTATTTGTCAAAATAGATTCTACAAGTTATAAATAAGCTTTAGAAATTAGAAACCAGCAACTGGAAAGTTTTTAATTCTTTCTTATGAATCATTTGCAACAATTCTAGCGGGATCTTTATTTTCTGAACGGAAAGTTATTTTACAATATAATAGCTTTATGACATACAGTTAAAGCATGGAACTTTTTCTGAAGCAGATTCGTACTTCTTGATAATGATGCCATGATCGCTAAGTTCTAAACATTTGGTTCATTGCTCTATTGAATCCTTGATTGCAGAAACGACAAGCTTCTGTACAATGGAAATAGTCGTACGAGTGAAAAGGTTTCATATTAAAATACAAAAACAGTTTCACAGAATCGTAAGATGAAGCATTAGACATTTGAACGAATATGTATAACACCTCAGTTAAAGTATTTTGAAAATGATGAAGAAAAAACACATCTAATTAAAACAACTCTTAAAAATGTCAGAATGAATTTAAGGTTTGGACAAAATAGGTGTTTTGTTATAAAATAAATATACTGATCATAGAAAAGTCACTTTTTTTTCTTCAAACCATTCAGCATTTCCCGACTTGATACAGTTATGCTTTAAAAGAGTAAAAAATATTATTTAGTGATATATACTCCGATCCATGGCAAATCTAATAACTGGTAGTGTTCCGGCTATCTGTAGATAAGGAGTTACTTTTATGTATGAGCATACTTTTTTTCAAGCGACGTATAGGTTGTGGTTTTGATGAACAAAAATATTCCTCGAAGAGATATGAATCTCCATACAATCAGATAAAGCTACACTCTAAGCAACTGAATGAAATTTATCTGACTATTCCCAAGCACTCTTTTTATTCAATTGACTCTACGAAAATCATTACAATGTCTCCTGCACTTAGTAAAATATATTATGAAAAAAATCTGCAAAAAAGAAATGTTTTTGATGTTCATGCTTATTGTAAAAGACACTGCCAGGAATTATTCTTCAAAATACGTACTTTCAAAATCACACGTGAAACTTGATGAATCATTGTATCGACGAATAATACCTACGCTTAAATTTCTTAACAGTTTGCATTTTAATTAAACATATATAGCGGTAAGATAGGTTTAATAGTTTCCATCATGAAATGGTCTTAAAATGCACCCAAAAATGTTTCCTCCTTTAGTAACAGCTAAAGGCAAAGCAATATGCACTACATGTTCCCCGGAAAAAGCTTAAAGTGTTATGTTCATCGGAGCCTTTTTATAGCCATCCCCATTATCAGAAAGCAGAACATAAAACCAGTTTCCATAGCTGTTCTTTTTTTGATAACGTATTTAGCTTAACAAAGCTATTACATCGTTATAGCTCAAAGCTCGGATTAATCCTTTATCGCTGGTATGAAACTTCCGCTAACTTGCATCACGAACTTGCGAGGATGTTAACAAGCACGACTACTTCGTCTTTTAATAATTCATGAAAGACCACACTATCTGTAGTTTTATAGCATGCACATTTTATTCAGCATATATTCTGCTTTTGCGTTTATTTTCCGACAGGGAGCTTTGAATTTCATTCCGGTAAAGGGGTTGAAAGTCATTGAAAAACAGGAGACGGGCATCCTAAAACTGTTTCTACTTTCCTAGTTGCGTGTTTTTTAAAAGATTTTAGGCAATTTTTTCATTGCGAAAATCGAATCAATGCATTAAGAAAATACAGAAGAGACTATCGGTACTGAATTTGGACGAAATAAGATTCTGATTAGCTTAAAAAATTTGAATGGAATAGGACTTCATTTTTTTAATATCTTCTTTGGAGACCCTCTTTAAAATTGCACAGTTTAAAGTAAAAAAGGCAGCTATTTTTTTTTACTTTAGTTTCATTCATGATGTTATTGGGAGGTCTCGTTTTATCTCCCTGCACGTGAAATTGATATAATGAATTCCTGCAATTAATTGTGAAATTGTGTACTTGAGATAGGAAAAGAATAGATCAGAAAAAAACATTGAAACCGAATGTGCAATAGCGAAGTACTATCAATAAGAACCGCATTTATGATTTATATTCAGATTGTATTTACCAACATGCTTTCAGTGATTAAAGCTAGATAATCCAAATAATAGATTTGTTGATTTAATTTAGCATAATTATAAAAAATCTTGTATGCCTTTCTTACTCTTAATAATAAATATTTAATGTCAATTTGCGGAAAAAATGTTTTGATGTCATTCTCGTAGTTCCTACTATTGGGTATTTGATAGTAATTTGTGCCACAAAAAATGTTTTTGTATAAGTTTTATTGCCAATATTCCATATAAATAATGGAAGCAATACGTCAAATTTTAAAACTTTCTTTTTGATGGATATTTATCCTTCTATAGGAGTGTCCTACTCTTAACATAAGAGCATCATGACATAATAGCTTCTGATAATAATGCCGACGGTGTTTCTTATCAACCAAAAAATTAGTTTTTAAAGTAATCTGCTTCACATGTAATGTTTGACGTTTTTCAGTTTTAAGATATATCTGAGATATCAAGCTTCAGGACATACCCAATCGCTATTGAAACCTTTTTGTATTTATCATAAATAATTATATGTATTTTGGAAAATATTCATGCAAGTCATAATCGAAAATTCTAAAAGTCTGTTTTTAGTAATTTTGCCCGAACATAATTAAAATCAACTCTACTACAACCAAAAGCTTACGAAAATGTTCATATTTAATGGTGCAGTTCCTTATTCTCCCTTTTTCGTAAATATTAATCCTTAACATTACACTGTTTGTTAATCTATTTTGTGAATATTTGAAAACTGCAAACAAAATGTGCATAGAAAACTCCAGCTCAATTACTATATCTAAATGAATAATTTCTGTGAAGTTTCATTTTGCTGTAAACAAATTCCTTTCAGTCTTGGGAAATATTCTTGTCTTCCTGAATTTTATTAAACGGGAAATTCAGACTCCCTGTATCACGAACAAATATGATATTATTTACAAATAAAAGTATTTATAAAATAGAAATTGCATGAAGCACAAATACAGTATACATAGTGCAATCACTAAAATTGAGATGTACAAATTTCCACAATATTTTAATGATACGCTGCCTAGGTAAAATGATGCCATAGTGTATAAATTTTGATTAGTATATAAATTTTGATCGACATCAATATCTTCCTTTTACTTGAAACTAGTGGAATTTCAAAAAGATTTTTGGCAATTTTTTCGGAGCAGGTTGTAAGTAATAAACTTTTCAAAGACTTCAGATGTGTTTATTTCATACAATATTTGATCTAGAGATTTAGAATATACAAAACTGACATAATATGTGATTATTTAGTGGAATCAAGTCGCGAACACGCAATTACACAGACACGAAAGCGAGACTATGTCATCAGGTCACAGCAGGATCATTTATTCTCGTTGTTTCGTGTAAGTTGTATAGGTTAATAATTGTTAAATATATTTCTAAAGAATTCTTCTAAGATACTTACTTCCAACCACAACTGCATTTTAATTCGTGAATGCAATCGCTGCTAGTATTCTAAATATGATTTCAGTTTCTAGTATTACTTTCATATAAATCACAAAATATTTTATTAAATATAATGTTAAAAATTCTAAAAAAATAACTTTGTGAAAGTTCATGTAGAGTTATGTAAATTACCTCAATTTTATATTTGTACTCAATTGAAACTGCATTTATTTGCAGACAACTTACAATTTCTTGAAAGTCCTACTTCTTTCATACAAAGTTCATTTAAAGTTATATATTTTGTATAAAATAAATAGGATTTTCAAGCAGTTGTATGTTATCTGCAAATAAATATAATTTGAATTGGACACAAATATAAAATTGAGATAACTACGAGAATTTTTTCAGAATAATCCACACTTTTTGTCTTCTAACGCCTAAAATATCTCGAACTGTATTGTGGTAGAGTAGCAAAGTTTTAGGTTCGCAGAAAGCCTGTTGGCAAATCATTAAGAACTTTTTTCAGCATGAACGAAGAAAATTAATCATGAAAATCATACCAATTTAAAATAATAAAAATATACTTACTAAATAATTGCATTAAGGCAATATTTTTTGCATTTTTAGCGATTTTTATGCTTGATTTAGGTATTGCATGATCAATCGACATCATAAATAATTATTTAGACCAAAAGCATTTTTCATTTGTCTCGCCCTATATAATTTATTTCTATTAGACCTGCATGTGGTATTTCGAAATTTTAGGTATGAAAGTTAGTGCACCTCTCATAAACGGTATTTTATTAATTAATTCAAAATGACTTCAAAAGAAGTTCCTTGTTTCTTGAGTACATCATTGTTTCTGCCCATTTTATTCATATTCCCAAAACTCTAGTTAGAAATCATTATAGTGGTTACCATCCAATGTTTTTCTATAGAGTAATCAGTTCCAACTCTGCGTGTTTCACTCTCCTTAAATCTTTCCTAAGAGAATCGAGTAAACCACTATCCATTTATAAATGCTATTTATGAGACAAAATTAATTATAATAGATTGATGAGTCTCAATGCTAAATATTACTAACCACATTAAGCATTAATTTAGAGTCACGATATTGGGCTATTTTAAGATATCATCGATTACTTATGGTAGTAGATACCTCTCTAGAGAGAATTGAGTATGATATTCATGAAGTCTAAACTGACTGTATGCGTTGAATTATCAGATCTGGTCAAACACATTGACTCCATTTGACTCTCCTGAACGTTTGTAATTAGAAATTAATATCTTAATAGGGGTTGGGACCACTGGCTTCTATAAATTTCACTAATTATCTGCACACACTACAAGGAAAGATATTATACTATATAAGCACCTGCATATTTACAAAGACAATGAATTTGACGAAATTTAAGAAAGATATAAAATTGACGAAATCCTGATTATTTAAAGAATTCCAAATTCCGGATGCCAATGTTAAACAGTAACACTAATACAGATCTTTATCATGATGTATAAGGTAATTTGTTCTTTCGTTTGTATTTTCTAAGTGTTTTATTAATTAATACATTTTGAATTAATTGAAAAACAATAGAACGCAGTAAATAAATTATTGTTTCTAACATTTTGTAACTATTGTGATTATTACCTCCGCTATACAATTTTTCATTAGGTAACAGTGTTGATAATCTTAAGCCTACATTACAGAATACCTCCTTGTTTTTTTACTTTTATGCAGAATGGAAATTTTTTCAAAATGCTGTCAAATATATAAATGGTATTTTAGAATAATCAATTCAGCTAGTGAAGGATAACTTCTGATTTTAAATACAGGTACTTCTCTTATGTTGAAGATAGGCTACATTTTTTACATTTTAAATCAACCATATACTTTCACGTATTAAATGTGCATCTTTTAAGTTTACAGGAAGTTCCAAATACCAAACAGACAATAAACGTCCCTAAAGAATATTCTTTTGGTGCCTTTGAAAATATAAAGACAATATATTTCAACATATTTCCAGGAGACGGCTAACTGCGGTTCACGAACCTCATATGTGTCTTTGTTTATATAAAAATTGAAATCTGTAGTAAAATTTGCAAAAATACAAAGGTGTCTCTTTGTACTAAATCGATGATGCTCTGCAACTTTGTAATTAACTTTTCTTCCTTATATCGTACTGTTTACGAAATAGCAACATTAATTACGATTTTGTCGCCATATGGCGCTGTAATTTCTCTCATCGTGTAAAACATAGTCATGTCACTATACGTAGACACCACTTTTATGATTATAGCTGCAGTCGTTCTGAAGTTAAGGGGTGTGTGAAGGACTTAAGTGGGCACACTGTATACTCCTTAAATTATTCCTTCAATAATTATATAATGTTTTAAATGTTGATCGGACATCATTATTTCAGTGCATACTGAAATAGCTATTGTGTACAATCTTTAAAATGCAAAATTAGTTATTTTATCATGTTCTCCAAAATAAAGAGAAAATCGAGAATTCCACAATAAGTTTAAAGTTCGAAAGCTGTGAGGAAACATCAGATAATGCTAAAATGTTCAGAATAAACAAACTAGTTCATTGTATTTTGATCTCATTTTATTTTTCTTTCAGCCATCTTATACCGAAACTTTTCTTCCAAGTTACATTTTAATGTATTTTTAATCTAAGCATAATGCTTCATGACTCTTTGATTTCTATTATTAGAGTTTTTTTATTTTCATATTGCATTTTTAAATGCATCTTTTGCTTATGATGCTTTTTCAGCAGTCTTTTTATAATTCTCCCTGGGTGAAAGTTATGGATAATTTAACACCCGTAATTTTCCCTATACGGCATAAAAAGAAAACATCAAATCTTCGAGGTTTGACTAATGTCTAATGGCTTTTGACATTTTTTTTATTTTGGTGATTCACTAAATAAACATTTAGAATTTTGCTATTATATAGCCACTTTTTATTTTAGAACTTTTTTAGAGATTCCAGATACCGAAAGCTTGATACGGTTAATATATATTTAATACCTGAAAAATCATTTTAATCAAGTAGAAGAGGTTAATCAGAGTGTCAGTAATATTTTTCAGATTAAGTGTTTGCACTTCGATAAATAATTTAAAATTTTAGCGCAAAAATTTTAATACATATAATATGTACAATTTTTTAAATCATTGTTAGCTTTTTAAATTGTTTTTTATTTCATTTTTTTATTTTCAAATTTAATTTTTAAAAAACTTTGCACACAGTTAAAAGAATTTTTGTGGAATATTTAAAGAAAATTTATTTTTCTTTATAGATAATGATTCTAAAATTTTGTTTTCGCGTCTTAATCCAAATGTGTTTCTCACATAAAAATTTTTTTTAGTATTTTATAATTTTATTTAGAAATTTGATTTAAGATTAGGTTGGAAGATTACGATGAAATTTAGATGTCGCAAATATATATATATAATTAATTAATAAAGGAAAAATTTACGAAAATAATATTACAATAATTTATAAAAAATAATATATTTGTAGAAAAGAAAAAATAATAATTCATTAGTCTTTAAAGATGTCTTCAAAGTTTCGGAGATATTGTGGAACGCAGAAAATAATCATGCATATTGAAGTATAATTGTTATATATAATATTCAAATCCACGTAATAGGAACAGTTTCCCATTATCCTCTTGATACCACGAAGCGCTGTATTGAAATTGGGTTTTTGTAACTATTTTCTGTAAATATATTTCATGGGTATCAAAGCTTTATTATCACAACGAGATGGTAAAATACTGAAAAGAATTTTGAATAAAAATTGTATCATGAAATTATTGTTGAATATTTTAATTCAGCTATCATTTCTTTCTTCCTAGGTAGTTAAATAAATTCTTTTAAATGTCATGAAAATTAACAAAACACTCAGATTTTTTTAGTTTTTCCCTCAGAGTTGCTGCAAGAGACTGCAATCCCACAACTTTAAATGATTGTTGTAGAAAAACAGGTTATATATTACCATGATTCAAGAAAAATACACTATACTTCTGTTTCAGCGTATATAAAATAATCAAAGCGTCCAAAATAACCAAGATATTAACAATGTTTGAAGAGAAAAAAAACTAATATAAAATTTTTTGTAGGAATAGATAGGAAATCTGTGAAATCCATAAATTTAAAAATATATATTTTATGATTTATCTAAAAATATGAAATTTAGTGTAAAAAGGTGTCTACTCTAATTTCTAAATAGAGGCTAGTGGTATACCAATGGAAAATTCTTTTGCTAGTGCATTGGTTAATGTTTTTCTTCACACCTATGAAAGAAATTTTATTAAAGATAATATTATTTTTGGTTTCAGGTATAATGACGACTTAATTTTATTTAATATTGATGACTTTGATTCTTTAGTTAACAGCTCTCCAGAAGAATTAAAACGAAATAAAACTAATTCTAGTACTAAGAAATGTAATTATTTGGATTTGGTAATTGAGATTTAAGATATGGATGTCTCGGTAGGTGTTTTTGACAAAAGAGATGATTTTAATTTCAGGGACATTACTTGTGAGATTTTCAAACTAATCTCAATTCTAAGATTTTGAAAAATACAATTTTCTCTCAAATAGAATTTTAAAAAATTTTCAATAACAGTGCTTCTCATTTTAAAGCTAAATATAATTTAATTAATAATTTACAGTTTAACGGAATTCAGAAAAACTTTTGTAACATTGAAATTTTAATTTAAAAAGGGCTTGAGGTTTTGTAATTACTTCGGTTTTTTCTCAATAGACGAAGCTTGGCTCATTGTCTTCTCCCTCAGTATTTTTTTGTTCTGTATATATTTAGGCACCATTTTTCGAAATTGTAACGTTGTGGCCGACGATGTTTTACTTCTATTTATTCCGGAGCAGAAAGTAAATTGTTTTTGGTCTTTTCTTTCTTCTGCTTTTTGTTGTAAAAGCATTATGCAATATCTGTTGGTGGTTTCTCTATCCAGTTGACGTAGATTCTTTTATCTAACATTCGGTTTCCTCTACAGAAAATTTATCCCAATTTTTTAATTTTAGAATCCCAGAAGTGGGTGATCCTTGACAACGTCCATCTGCCGGATTCTTTTCTTATTTTTTGTTTCTATTTTTGTTTCTATTATTGACTTGACTTTGTCATGTGATACATTTTTTCATTTTGCTAGTTTATTTTTGTATTATTGTCATTTTATTCTTGGAAGCTGCTGCTTTTGCGCGCACCAGATGCTTTGTGGTTTGCTTTTTGTTCTGTGAGCCTTTCTTTTCTCCGAAGTTGTTTTTGGTTTTAATTGTTTTTTATGTAACTTCTGAACAGTTACAGATAGGCATATAATTCCAATTGGAAATTGACGTACAGAATTGCATTTTATGTTATTTGAGTCAAAAAATTTAGTGTTGAAAAACTTAGGAAGTCTAAATTTTTATACAGTGTCCCCGGCCCTATTAGTCATATTTAGTAAGATATCTCTGACACACTAACATTTTAAAGGAAAAAATAGTCCAGTTTTTCTGTGACTAAAGCTGCCCTAGTTACGAACCTTTGAATTTCATTATTTTAAGCCAATCAATGACCACCTCGAGCAAGAGTCGCCCGTTGATTGTCGGACCTGCCTACAATCAACGGGCGATTGGAACAACGAGGCTGCCATGGAAAAGGTCTAAAATAGTCTAAATTGGAATGCATAGAATTTCTTAAAAAACAAAGTATAAATAATTTCTTTTCTTCCCAATATTGTATTTCAGTTTTACCTATGTAACCACAGATTTCATAAACTAAAAAGAAAGCGGATCAAAACATTTCTCTAATACTAAATTTATTTTCGTTATATCTCGTTGTACTACTTGCTATCTCATTTACGGAAATACATTTTACACTAAATCAAGATTTATACACAATATGCATTTAGACATTATAATTGTTCCGATGACTTCATATCATATTCTATGATATTATTCAATCCAGTAGCAGAATAATACTTCAAAGAATGTACTTATCAGTCAATCCATTCTTGTTAAAAGTGATCAATCATCAAGATACGAGTCACGTTCCCTGATTTACTCTCAAACAACATCCCTTCGTTTGTAGGGATCTTCCGATAGTTCAAAATTCATCACATCACTATTATTCTTTCCTGAAAGTTAAGAGAGACTTTTTGAAAGTATATGAATTTTTGTATTGCTCTTGCGACGTAAGATAATAAAATTTTTATAGAGAGAGGTTCCTTTCGATAAACTCTGAATGTAATTCATTGCCTTATGTATTTTGTAGCATGTAAAACTTTCGATTTTTTTTATTTAGAGTAAAAGTAATTAATGGCAGTTTGTTATCATAATCAAAGTGTTAAAGCCTTTGTCAATTGTTTACATTAAGTATTTTTGAAGAAGAAAACTATTGAGTTTTTGTTGTTTGCCTTAAATATTCGTCTAATCAGCTATGGTTCAGAAAACTGAGATCTTCGTATTATAACTTGAATGGTTTATATTATATTTTCCTACCAACACAATAAAGTTTCATCTCATTAAAATCTTCTTCAAATTTTAAAAATGTAAACATTTCAAACATTTTCGATAATGATTTTAGGAGTACCTATAAAACATCTTAATAAATTAAATAAATTGACATTCTATTTTATGATAGTTAAAATATGAATCTTTCGTCATTTTTATATTAATAAACATTTTTAATGCTCTTGAAGAAAAGACTCCTTGTGTACCAACAAGTATAACATGGAGCTTACAGAAGTACGAATAACTTAAAGTCTGAGAAAAGGATTACTGAAAAATACAATTGTTTTAAAACTAACGGGCTCTTATATATTCCAGTAAAGATGTTCAAACAATGTGCGAACAAGCTCTGTAACATCAACATTCTAAATTATTCTGCCATTATTTCTACTAAATTATTCTATCAGTTCCGTATCTTTTCTTGCTATTGAATATTTAAATGAGAATGGATCATTAAAAACAGTAAGCTAGACTGGCTAGCGATAAAAGTCTCCAGTTAACGTACATAACAACTATTTACATGCATGGAGTCAATAACAAAGAGCTTAAATGTAACAATAATCCAAAATTCGAGAAATTGAGATTAGCGATAAATATGCTTAAAAGTTAGCATTGCACTTAATTATATTCCCTTTTCAATCATTATTTTAAAATTCATTTATATAATACATCCTTTCAATATTTATTTTAACTTAATGAATTAATGATTGTTTTAGTGTCTAAGTTCCTTAGAACTAATTCATGAATTCTTCATATTTTGAATTACAGTTTCCAAAATCTGTATTTAAGAATACAAGCATAAATGAATGATTAAAATAGATCATTTTGCCTCAAACTTTCAACCTCATTAAAATATTTTAGAGTTAAAAGAACTAATATGTTTCGCTTAAATATTTTTTATTCACAAAAATTTTCATAGAAAAATTTAGAATAACTTTGACAGTTAATCATGTGCTATTTAAGACTCTGTCCTGGAAAATCCTACCCTTTGGTCCTTCAAAAATACAAAAATTAATATTCTTTTCAAACACTTTCTGCCATTTTAATCTTCCAAATTGATGCTACTAAATAAAATGTAGGTATTAAAATGTAACTGTTCCATGTATTTTTATGGAACATGTTTCATGGAATATAAGGTCAAAATATTCTTTACGAGCATTCTGAATATGCAGACATCAAATGACTTATTACCCTTAATATATTACTTTGAAGAGAAATTCTTCATTCCACTCAATTGCATTCAAATAATAGAACACATTGGTATGCACCAGACAGTTTCAAACATTTATTTTATTAATCGGAATAGATTATCTCACTATAAAGTTTAAAAACTGGATTTCTTTCTAATTTTTTATTTGATAATTCAAAAATACAAACTATAGATAGGGGAAAGTCGGGTAAGATGACGACCTTAAGATTTTGGGATTTTTCCTGACCTCAATATTCGTTTCAGGAGGATTATTGTTTCGGCAAAATATTCTTCAACTCTTTATTTTAAAGTGATATTTTTTTAATTTTTTCTTTTGAAATTTGGACCCCAAAATTTCATTTTAGAAAAAAAAAGTCATTTTCGTCATCTTACCCGACTTTGCGGGTAAGATGGCGAACTGAGGTGACAATTTAATTCAACATCCATATGCTATCAAAAAAACTATTTAAAACTGTTGAGATCACATCTTGATCGTAACAAATTCCACATAACCATCGGACTAAAGTAACAGCACAAAACAAATGAAATATTATCAATCGAAATTTGAGACTCAAACCTTAAGAAAATAAATCAATTACAAATTCGCATCGCAATGGGCTTGGATTTTGTAACAGCCAGTACAGGTTTAATGGGGCCAGAGCTTGCACATAAAGCATTGGAATCTCAATTCCGTATTTACTTGCTCACTGCAAATGATGCATTCTTCATTATCAACGTCCTCTGAGTCCAGATTGTCATGAGCTTCAACGTAAATAAATTCGAATGAATTGAATCTTCAGACTCAGAACATTAGAAGTCGAGGCGTCGTTTAGCTACTTTCTTTTTTTTGTAGATTTTTTAGCAGGTTTGTCACGTTTAGTCTTATTAACTTCAGCTTTCTTCAACTGTCGCAGTTTTCATTTATCTTCTTTTTCCTTTTTCTCCTTTTTAATGAGATTTTTCACTGGAGTACTAGTGAGGTGCATGAAGGGCAAGTGGCAGTCAGGTAGCACCATGAGCTCATAAATTAACGCGGAGGGGTTCGTCATGTTACCCTCCATCTAATTCGTCATCTTACCCAACTTCGCATTTTTATTTCAAAAAATATTGCAGGATATCAGTTCATCAGAAAAATTAAAATAAGACATCATTGAAAATGTTTTGATTAGCTCTTTACAAATATCACATGTATAATTCAAAAATATTTACTCCCCCAGATAGCATGCACATTTGCAGCAAGTGTGATCTTTTCTGGATATTATCTTGTCATGAAAAATTTGACGCGACAAGTTTGCAGCGAAACTCCTGCAATGTAACATTGCATAATCGATCACACCTTTACAATGCAAGTTTGCTGTGAAGCTGATACGGCACACTTACCCACCACGACCTGGATACAATTGTATATATCTGGTTTTGATTCTTTGTCTCTGTTTTAAAAAACATCCGATTTTTAATAACAGCTACTAGACCGTCCTTCTTTTTATTAATTCAATAAATGAATGATAATTTGAAAAGAACTAACTACGTTTTTTATAAAATATATTACTTTTGAAAAATTCTCCATCCCAACTTTTACTAAATTTAGAACTCGCACTTTAAAGAAAATTATATATCGCCTTTTTCTTAATGTTGAAATTGTAACTTTCATAAACAAAATTAAAATTAAACCCAAAAAACAGTCAATATTTGTTGAAAAATAATAACTTATTTGTGTCCCATATTTTCAAAAGTAATTACTTTTGAATCCTAATTTCATAATTTATTCCACTAGCAAAACGTATTTATTAGCTAAAATCGCTCTCTCTTTGACTTCAAATCATATTCTCAAATTTACAAAAAATTAAATCAAGAAGACAATTTTAAAAAAAGTTGTAGCGCAATCTATCTTCGGCGATCGTGGTCTCGCTGGTGTAGTGGTTAAGGCGACAAGTTGGTAACCGAGTTGTCCAAGGTTCCTATGCTTATTTTCTGTTTGCAACTTGTTTACAATGAACTTGACGCGACAAGCTCACAGCACGTTTGCCGTATGCTGACTTCGAAGCTTGCGATAACTTGTTTCAGACTTGTTATGAATTGCGGTCTTGCCGTGTCAGACTTGCAGAGTAAGACTGCTGCAAATTAAAATTGCTATATGGGCCGTGAACGCTATCCCTTACCAAGCAACAACCAAAAGTTGCGTAGGAACTAAAAATACATTACCGCGTACTGTGAATCACAGTAATAATTGGACGGAATCTTTTGGTGTGACACGGGTAGCTGGTCGCTATAGGTCTCTGATGATGCAGAATCGGGGCGTTCATCTGGGGAAATTTTCCAGAAAAATCCAATCCGTCATCTTACACTCTTCGTGGTCTTACCCGACTTTACCCTACTTTCCAAACACTTTGCGTCATTTTTATCCTTCAAAATGACGCTCTAAACAAAATATGGGTACCAAAATATAGCTGTTTCGTGGATTTTGATGGAACATTTTTCATGGAATATAAGGTCAAAATATTCTTTACGAGCATTCTGAATATTCAGTCATCAAATGACTTATTACCCATACTACATTACTTTGAACAGAAATTCTTCATTCCACGCACTTACAATCAAATAATAAAACGCATTGGTATGCATCAGACAGTTTCAAACATTTCGCTTAATAATCAGAATAGATTATATCACTATATTAATTTCAAAACAGAACCTCTTCCTAAATCTCACTGTATGTCTATCTAAATCTTGCGACTCTCTTCACTGAAACGCATTTCAAAGTCAAGAAGAGAACTAGTGATCATTTTTATATATTTTTTTGAGAAAATACTTGTGTACCAAAAAGTACAACAAAAGCTTACTTTTTATACACATTATTAATTCTAAAAATTAATTAAAAATTTAAACATAATTTTTGACACTTATTTTTATTACTGTTATTTTTGCAAATCGTCTCTTTTTAAATGGTACCCACTTTATAATATACTCTGATGTGCCAAAGGTGATACTATAATCGTATGCAAATTCATAAGTGTCTCTTTTTTGGCGTTAAACAGGTATAAAGAGTTGCGTCGTTTTCAGTACTGTTAAGGGAACTGCAGAAAGTTTTATAAAACTTGGAATAAAATGATAATGATTTCCCGACAAGAACTAACACATTCGCAGCTTCTGCCATATTGTTAATACTACACAATAACCAGCTTATTTTCTGGTAACTTTTCATCTGGACTGACTTCTTTTCATAGCATTAATATATAGAAATGGGAGTGCCTTCGCACCTTCTCCGTGCCTGGTAGAAGGACAGAGGAGCGTGATGAGACATCTGCGTATCCAAGAAAGGCAACAAAGAACGTCCCGACACACACGTCGTAACGAATGTATTAACCAAGTTTGAAAGCGGAATGATATCTGGAATTCGACCATAGGAATAGCATTTCAGAAGTTCTTGTAACTTTTACTATTTCTCATTCCACGATGTTACTGATTTATTGAGAATACCTCATGAAAGGCATTATTTTTTACAAGGGACAAAGAAGTAGCTGTCCATGTCCGCTGGGGACAAGTGACGTTTGTGCAAACACACGAACGATATTAGATCCAATTTGACAACAAGGTTTTTTCTAAGCTGATAGAGGTCCCACAATGGTGTGGTTTTCCTATTTTCTTGACATTTATTGAGTTCTCTGATAGAACTGGAAACAGATATGTTCAGCTGCTTGATGACCATTTGCAGCCGTTTATAATTCAAAACTTTTAACCTATCATAGAGACAATTTTTCTTAGTAGGCAAACATTTTTGTTTTTAAAGTGTTATTTGTTATTAGTTTGATTAGTTTCGGATTAATTAGCACCATTCTGATAATTTTTTAACGGATTATACAAAAATAGTTTGATGAAGAGAAATTATAGTATTAATGGAAATGCAATGAGGTGCAAAAGGTTTTGGAACATTCTCTAATATTGTGTGGGCCTTCTTAAAACTTTTCGATGAGGCATAAACACAACAATATTACATTCCATTGCTCAGGAAGGTTGACTCAACCTAATGGTGGAAGAGTCTTTTGATGACCCCCAGAAGCAACTAAGAAATTGTCTTTAAAATCAGTTGCAATGTGTTATAAAAAGAGTTTAAATTAGGTTTGTTTTTTCAACATATCTATAGACATAATTCTTGCTTTACATTAAATTTCTGCAATTTCAAATTTAAAGAAATGTTTTATAATTTTTATTAATTATGAAATTCATGGCTTAAAAATTATTCAACAGAAACGCATAAAAATTTTGATTCCAAATAATTAAGCAATAACTGAAACAGAGTTGTGTAAAATTCCATTAATTTCCGTTCGCGAATTTTGAAAATATGTAGTGATATTCTAAAATGTTCATAAAACCGCCATTTTCTTTCTTTTTGACAATCGTAATGTGGCAGATAACTTCTATTCCGCTGCATTATTTGTGTGGCCTAAAAATGCAGGGGATCCATATCCCACGGAAAACATTCGGGCAACATAAAGATACCACGTTGTAAAAATTTTCTTTTTAATGGGCAAAGGAGATATGCAGTACGGAGCAGAGGTAGAATAGATCAAAATCTTATTTACTTCCATGCAATTTTTTCAAAAGAAAATCAAAACCGGAACTTAAGAAACAGGTAATTGAACACAACGTTGGCTATACATCCAATTCAACTGGAAAATATCAATTTAATATACTGAGTCTTGGATATTATAAGCATAATTTAAATAGTGTTTTATTTTAATTTTCTTTTTGTAAATAAACATGAATATAAATATGAATATATAATTAAATGTACAAAGTAAAGGAAGACGCCTTTAAGAATGACTATATGTTTATTCAGGTAACCTTTAGATCTTTTTCTCTCATCTCTAGTTTTTTAGCATAAAATTACCTGAAATATATACGGAGGGTTCTCAGCGTGTATAATTGTTTAAGAAAAGAAACAATGAAGGTTGCTGTATATAAAAATTGAAAGATAATATAAAAATAAATATGAAATTGGCCCCTGAAGGAAAACATGGTTCACATGTATTTAAAGCGACCATGTTATTAAATAAAATGAGATACTTTATTTTAAATTATTGTTTTTAGATTGTGAGCAATAAGACGTGTTAAAAAATTTTTTGACAGATTCTACCTTCCTTGCTGTTGTATTTAGTCTTGCATCTTGCTGTATTAAAACTGACCCATTTCTTGTTTGGGTTAACAAAGCGAAACTGTCTCATCAAGTTATAGAAAATATACGTTCGTGTTTTCAAAATTTGAAAATGGAGGTTTCTCCAAATTTGAAAATTTGGAGTTTTATATAACACGTGGTAATTTTTGGATAAGGAATTTCAATTAAATAATAACATTTCTTAAAGACAAAGATCAAATAAGAACATTTTTAGACAAAATGAACACATTTTATTCACAATTCAAAATTATGAGGATAATAAAGGTTTTTAAATAACATATTTGCTTCCAAATCAACATGAATATAATAGTAAAACACTTCATCTAGTATTAAAAAAATACCAGTAAAATAAAAAAAAACCATTAGAAGAGATAACATATTCTGAAAATAAAAGTCGTTATTCTTGTTATCATTGCTAGTCAAATTACTGAATACAGAGGAGGCAAAAAGCCGTTCAATATTAAAACCAACCAACCCTATGAAATCAACTATGCATATTTAATAATAAAAAGTTGATATCGAGCGGAGGAATGAAAAACTTTAAGACCATCAGAGACAAGCTTATCAACGGTCAGAGTTATTTCAAACATGAGACTTTCTCTGGTCTCTTTTTGTTACACCTCTGTGATTAAAACTTTTTCAATTCACTTTGACCGAAAATAGAGAAATATTCAAAAGTTACCTAGATAAAAAATCGATACTAACGATGCAGATACTAGGAGCTTTTTTGTTTTTCTTAATAGGTTTATGTTGGAGTATTGAGAAAACCATAGGTAAGTAATATGCTTTTGTGAATTCGATAGGAATGGGAAGATAAGAATTCTTATCAGAATAATTTCTTTACAGTGGAAGTGTTCTTTCCGGATACATTTAATTTGATATAAAGAAAAGTATTAGTAGGCAAAGTAAAATCATTCCAAGAAAGATCTTAGGAGCTAAACATATGTAGAAAAAATTCGTTGATTTTAAATAGAATGGCCATAAAAAGTGATAGAGTATTTGTATATTTTAGCGGATTAATCTCTAATTCCTTAATTTAGAATTCTGTCGAAGTTTTTCGCCGTGTATAGGATTCTTTCCACTGCTGTCACAAAATAATTCTTCCATTATTTACGTGACTGCATTTAAATGTCTTCCATGAAAAACAAGTTTACAGAATAGGATTTACCATCTAACGAACTAAACGAAATCTAAAGCTAATTGGGCTTAAATAAAATGAAAGTATTAGAACTGATTAAAAAGTTATTTGTTTAACAAATTGAGATTACTAATCTTCAACAGTCCCAATGAATACAGAATGCCTCTTTAAGTATTTATAGAAAGATTTTTGAAAAAAAATAATCTACCAGTTAATAGACATAAAATATTAGTATAAGCTTAAATCACTGTAAATATTTGCATAAAATTTCCCATCACATAATAGTGACATATTTGAACACAAGATATTTTTCTGGAAACCTTGAAGTTAAATATTTCCATATGCATTATTGGAAGGCGTAATAACGACATATAATTAATCTAATCTCTCTCATAATTATAATTATAAACAAAATTTAAGAAAAAATACGTGATATATGATTACGCATTAGTTTATAAAATGCATGAGTATATTAATAGGTTGAAAAAAATGATTGAAATAAAAATTTTATGAATCATTTTTTCCCTAAATATTTACTGAACTCAAGTGTATACGGAGTAAAATTATTAACGATACGTCATTACCAAACATATCATTTATTTGCAAACTAAACACATTGTTATATCAAGTAAAATTACTTATATGTATTTTTTCTGCAATAATTCAAGACAGCAACGGCTTGATAAATTGATTTTAAAAATAAGAAAAGTGAATGTATAGAACATAAAAAATGTAGGTTTAAAATAACCTATAAAATAACCTATTTATTACAAAAATGTTAACTTAATGTTATCTATCAGAAAGTGTTACTATCATATAAACGGAACTTCATGTAACGAACTCGGTCTTGTTTATAGATTTTCGACTGGCTCTTAGAAGTGGCTGCATTTTATCTTTTTTCAACATGGCACTAAGTCGCTTATTAGATGATGAATGCATTTTATATGAAAATAATTAAAACCATCTGTTATCATAAATAATGACATCTTTAATATTAAAATTTTTCCAATCCCAAAATGCATAAAAATGATTTGCAAAGAAGATTTGAACTGATTTTCCCTTATCCATAATCAGATCAAACCTTCTATAATGCAGTTAATGTGTGTCAGAAAATTTTAATTTACAATAATATATAATATATATATTTTCCTGTTACCTTTAAAATGAGATATATAAAAATAAAACTAAATTTTAGACCTTTTCTGAGTGAACATCAAAAATATTTTTTAAAAACTTAACAAAAGTGTTGTTACACATTACTTTAGCCAGTAGCTTTTCTACCATTTACCGATTCAAAAAAATACCAGTTTTCATTTTATAATACATAAAATCGTATTCCGTCTGATAAATGCTTATTTTAAATTAGTTCATCCATGAAAAGAATTTCTACTCAAAAATTGACAAAAATTTTGATCTTTAAAATTATTATTCAACTAGTTGTCTAAATGCATCCCAGATAGCAATTTTAGTTTGCAGCAAAGTTGCAGCAATCTCGCTCTGCAAATCTGCAAGCTTGCAACAAATTTGACATGACAAGAATGCAAGCTTGAAACAAGATTGTAGCACGTTAACGCAAGCTTCGAAGCCACCACGCGTCAAATTTGCCACGTCAAACTCATTGCAAACTATAGCAAAAACAGAGTACGAACACAACCTCGGATTAGAACTCGCGACCTACCGCTTCCTAACCCGACGCTCTAACCACTCGGCCAGTTAATCTCTGAAAGGCGAAGAGAGATTTCGCTAATACATCGTTCGATTCGATTCGTATACGATTTATTTTAAACTGTTTTCTTGATTTCAATAATTTTTTTTAAATTTTGAGTTGAGAATAGGATTTGAATTCAAAGAGAGGGAAATTTTCGCTAATAACTACGTTTTGCTAGTAAAATAAATTATGAAATTAGAGTTCAAAACTTATTACTTTAAAATGGGACAAAATGTATAAATTATTATTTTTCAACAAACATTGACTGTTTTTTAGGTTTAATTTTGTTTATAAACGTTAAAATTTTAACATTAAGAAAAGGGCGATAAAGTTTTCTTTAAAGTGCGAGTTCTAGTAAAAAGATGGAAAATGTTTCAAAAATTGTTTTATAAAAAGTTAGGTTTTTCACAAATTATCATTGATTTATTGAATTAATAGAATGAAGGACGGTCAAGGAGGTGCTATTAAAAATCGGATGTTTTTTTTTAAAAACAGAGAAAGATCTTTCTCTGTTTTAGTGTGTTATCATCTTTGCAGCAAACTTGTTTTGCAATTGTGCTGTGAACTTGTCGTGACAAATTCACAGCAAACTTGCATTGCAAGGAGGGGTGGCGCTAGTTGTCTATTTTCGCCGTGGAAAACTTGTGGCAAATCTTGTTTTGCAAGCGAGGGTGGCGATTCTGCCTGCTTAATTTACAGCAGTTTCGCTACAACATCGACTCGTCAAATTTGCCATGACAAGATAATATCAAGTAAAAATCAAACTTGCTGCAAATGTACGTGCTATCTGGGAATCGTTCTATCCAGAAGTAACTTCACCTTTTGAATCTGCAGATGGAAAAATGTTCCATGTAGCTCAACTACAACAGTGCTAGTAGTCCTTTTATACTCAGAGGCGATACTTATTTCACAATATTATAATTTCATCATTGAAAGTTAAGCATGAAATGCCTTCTAAATCAGACTTATACTACATAGTAGACACTAGCTCTTGGTGTACAGTAACACTATTTTGGCTTATCGTTCAATTGGATTATTTATTCTATCAAAGAGGACTTGATATTTCTTTGAATGATTTTTATGACTTTTTTCTGTGTTCGTGCTGAAAAATTGTTTTCCATTTCCTGCGTATAGAGGATCCAAGACCAGAGAAAATTTGACGAGAATAGGTCTGTGTTTCTTTTATGTGTGGGCATATTTCTCTTGTCAAGGACTTGTGGATTGTGCTTCTGGTGGATATATGCTTTTCCTGGATTATTTGTTTTTTGTCCACACAGACTAAGCCTAACCAGAGGGAATAGCGCACTGACTGGGATGGAGAGAAAACTAAAAGCGATAAAAAATCTGGAAAATTGTGATAAGTCTCTTA
The DNA here is from genome assembly GCA_013235015.1 of Araneus ventricosus. NCBI lineage: Eukaryota > Metazoa > Arthropoda > Arachnida > Araneae > Araneidae > Araneus > Araneus ventricosus. Next base: position 63,993 of record BGPR01000082.1, read on the forward strand.
CAAGCAAAGGGCAAGACTGTGAAGCAGAGAACCTGAACTCCACTAGCCGATGTGATTGGTTGTTTACCTTTGGTGCAGAGGAAAGAGTTCTGTTAGCCGACAAGGTATGAGTCCTTTAACTGCTCAGAGGAGAATGAGATCCACTGGCTTAGAGGATATCACTACGTTGGGTCTGGTGAGACACCTGATGAATATTTTGGGTGCAGAGAAAACTGAGAACTGAACTGAAATGTAAGAGCTCTTTAAACAGACGAAGTCAGGTACTTTTGATTTATTTGAATTTCGGAAATGGCCCTAATTCTAATATCTTGCGAATTTGTAAATAAATGAATGATTACATTGGTCTATTTATGTTTGGAATCTTTTTTGGAAAAGATATCATATATCAAATTTAGATTCTGAAGGATATGGCAGTATTAAACGATATTCAAAATATCGTGATAAAATAAGAATGAATTACGATATGCTTTAATGATCACAATAATGCAGCATATTTAGGGAAGTAAACTTTCAATAATTTATTATAAAGAAATGAAAATAATATGTGTTTTTCAGACTACTGTATTACATTTTAAGTACGGGACTGTGATATGAAGAAACTATATTATTGAAATCGGTGTGCTTTTACCTACTGCAATAATTTTGGCACTAAGAAAAATTAAAAAGATTTTGGCAAGAATCTATTCTTCGGTAAAAAAATGGGAAAAACTGGATACAAGTAATCGAGTTGGGCACTCTCCCTCTATCTCTGCTTCATCGTTGCCCCTACCCTCTGCTTCATCGTTGTTCTTTTTTAATTCTCTGGATAAAAACTATATTCAATGAAACTAATAAATATAATGACTTTAAATTTTGATGTTAAGCAAAAGAAGACAGATGAAAAACTGATTAAATTATACACTAAGAATATAATATTGTTGTATATTTTATTGTCCTATTATTGGTCCTTTTTTCAAAACTACAAAGGAAATTTTATTTTTACAGAAAATTACATTATAATCAAGTATTTATGTATTCCACGTATAGATATAGTCTGCTAATTGCCTACCACTAATCTTATTCAGATGAGTTCAAGAAAATTCATTCAGATCTCTCTTTCACTGGAAACAAAATGCATCTTGAGAACTCTTCAAGAAATCACAACTTTTATGAAGGCTGTTATATACAGAAAATTCTATTTTAGAAATATATTAAATCGCTTAACGAAAAATGATATAGTGAGAAGCATGCGTTAATCCCTTATCGTTAACATGAAACCTCCACTAACTTCCTATCATAATCTTGACCGTCTTTTTCTTGAAAGGACGTCAGCAAGCACGACTGCTTCGGGTTTTAATAATTCATGAAAAACTATAATATCTATAATTTATAGCACGTGCACTTGATTCAGCATACATTTTGGCATTTACGTTTATTTTCAGACTGGGAAGTTTGAATTTCATTCCGCTAAATAGATTCGAAGACGACGAAAAACAGGAGATGGCCATACTAAAACCGTTTCTATTTACTCGGTTTCATGGTTATTAAGGGGACACATTACCTTCTGAATATTTTTTTTATTTGAATTATTATTGAAAAGGTTTTCAGGCTATTAAAACTTAACAATCATATAAAGTCATCTTTAAGAGAAAAAATTCATTTTGATCTGCTTGTTAAGATGAAATTTAAATTATTTTAAGAAAAATTCAATTTTTTAAATTCCCTACTACTTTTTCAAACATGAATACATTTGCTTCAAATTTGATCTGCAGATTCACTGAAATATATTACATAGAACTATGCATGGATTTTAAAGTGCATCTAATATTCCCTTAAATATAGATTTTTTTACTGTTTTATGTGGTTAAAAATGAGGAAATTTAGCACTACCCCAATTTATATCTTGTGTATAAAAAAACTAAGAACTGAATGCTTATTGCATGCACAGTTTTATTATATGCATAACGATAAAAAAATGCAAAAAATTTGAAAGCTCTATCCAAAACAGGAAAAAAGTCTTAGCATTTTCAAAACAGGAAAGTGAAGAAAAGTCTGGCATGGAGAAAAAAGCCAATTAAAGTTGTCATTTGCACATGTTTATAATTGGTCATCGTGATTGAAAAACTACATAACTTCTATAATATTAAAGGTACAAATTTGAAATTTTGATACATTAAGTAGAAAGAGAAGATAAACAAAATAAGCCAATAAAATAAAAATTGATACTTTGTCCATATTTTGGGTAATGTGTTCCCTTAAATGATTTTGGGCAATCTTTCTATTGTGAAAATAAAATGAATGCATCAAGTAAAAGAAAAAGGGATTTTCGCTGATGCATTTGTGTTAAATGAGATTCTAATTAAGTTTTAAAATAAGAATAAAAATAAGAATGGAATAGGATTTTTTTCCATGGCGATTTCCAAAAAAGGTTCAATTTGTAGAATATAAGGGAAGTAAATTGGCAGATTTTCTCTATCCTCACTTCTGAGGTTATTTAGAGGGTCTTTTTTTCCCCAGAAACTGTGAAATATTGATAGTGGCTCAGTTACATTTTTACAGCAAATATGTATTAATAGATCTGAAAGAAATCGTAAAAATTAAGCACTGGAAACTCGAGTGTTATAGAAAATTATCAATTAGCATTTCAGATTAATACACCCAACTTCTAGAGTATTCAAATAAGAGCTTTTCCATAAAGAAAATTAGATAATCCAACTAATTGATTTATAAGTTTACACGAATGTTATAGAAATGATAGAGTGATCATCAATCTTACTGAATAATATTTTATCTTAATTTTTGAAACAACACAGTTTTTGAAGGAATTTCGAAACAATTAGGGGAAATGCGGAGACATTGATACACTTTTTTTGGAAAGCCAAAAAGATGATTTTACCAACGGAAATAATTATAACTAATACACTATATTTATACGTCTGTTAATCTAATATAGGATTTGAGTCGAATTTTGGTCATTAATGACATAATAAATTACTTATTAATCTTTTTTCCTAAAAATGGATTTATATCAATCTGCCCCATACCAGAGGTACATTGATACATACGGAAATATCGAAAATAATGATAATTAATAGGTGTGAGATCGAAACAAAATTTGTTTTATCAATAAACTTAGCATTCCAAATCAATGTTTAAAAATTTACCAAAGTAGCAAACTTTTATTTTAAGCAAAATTCAACATTTTTAATGAAACTGGAAAATGAAACAATACTGCATCAGAAAATAATTTATCTCTACAAATAATAAAGGAGAATGGTGTGTGTGTGGGTTTAAAAATACTTTGGATGGAGGGAATGTGTAACTCGAAGCCGTTTTGAAAATTTTAATTAATTAAAAATTAAGGGAAAATTTCGCTTTCTTCGTTGATGTCTTACGAAAATAATTTAACAGAAAATAATTTTCACAACATCTAGAAATGCAAAAAATTGTCTTTTCGATGATATTAATTAAGTTTTCTTTCAATTTTTCTCCAATTCTTATAAATACGAAAGAAAATATTTTAAACTTAATTTAAAGCAATTCTTTTCATTTTTGCAATGAAATTCAAAACGTTTTCATTGTTTAAACAAATTCTTAATTACGTGTTTCTCTTAGATAGTCCGTTTTTACGTTTTTTCCATTTCTGAAGACGATTTTGCAAAGTGGTTACTGTTGAGGCCCATTGATGTGTGTCAATGTGCTCCGGAGTCAATTGTATCAATCTGCTCCAAGAGCCTTTTTTACTTAAAACAAGTGGATAATCAAAAACAACTCTTAAAAACCTAAAAACTTAATATAGTTCAGAAAAATAAATGTTTTTTCCTACCTTTGGAGTAGAATCCCTGGCAGGAATACGTAACTAGTTAAAGAAATCACACAACACATGCTTAGAGAAAAATTCACTTAAACGAGAAGATTAGTGGTTTGATTCATTTGCAAATTAACTTTTGAGTCAACATGGCTGAAAAATATACCCTGTTCTAAGGGCTACAGTGACATATATATGAGGAGATATGAACATCTTGAGCCATTCCAATCATCAAAATTTATGGACTGTATCAATGTTCCTGCGTATCAATCTACCCCAACTCCCCGTTCTCGTAGAATAATTGAAATTATGCTTACAATGGGGAAATTCATCATTTTTTATTTTTTTAATCGATTTAGAATGCTTACAAATGAACAATAACATTAAAAAAATTCTAGACCTTTTTTTTGCAATCAAAGTTCGCCTCTGAGATTTGGCGGGAAAGACGATCCATTCTGGCGCGAAACGGGTCTGACGTCACGTATGCCCACACAGCAGCTAATTCCAGTTTGCTCGCTACAGAAGTTTTGCTTTTTTCTATATTTTCCGACCATAACATCAGATTAAATAATGTCATTAGGATACAAACTAAATGTGTTAATACAACTATAACTGCACCCGATAAATCATTTATCCATATACCAAATAACGATGTTCTTCGCACAAAGTGGTGTCAAGCGATGAGGAGAGATGTTAAAGTTAATCCGAATTTATCTACAAGCAGAGTTAGCCATGTCTGTGAAGATCATTTTGATGTGAGCAATTAATATTGTATATATTACAATTGTATATCACTAAGCACAGTAAAAAATAGCTTTGAATTCCATATCTATTTAGTTTTGAAAATAAGTATATGGTGAGATTAGCAGAAAAAATAAATAGTTATTTATAAAGTAAATTGCTAAATTTAAATAGTTATTTTCCCGTGTATTATCCTCCTATTCTTTTATTACAATTACTGGAATTTATATTTTAAGAAACTAGCGTTCTTCCATACCAATATCAGAAACTATTGTAAAAAACAACTTTGAATTTAATATCTTTTTTGTTTTGAAAAGAAGTATAAGCTGAGGCTAGCGGCAAAAAAGAAATAGATATTTTAAAGTAAATAAAATTTAGTTAGTTTTTTTCCTTTATTCCTACCTACCGATTTTTGATTACATGGAATTTATATTTTCATCCATTGAGAGGCGTTGGATTAAGGGCTGTTCAAGCTTTTAAAATATTTTTTTAAAAAAAAACTTGCTTTTGTTATTTTACTACATAAATTATTTCAATAGTTATTGAAATGTTTCATATATTTCTATAAAAATTACAGTACGATTGAAAATTAATTAGAATATTTTAAAAAATAAGTTTAATATTATGACTTTTTTTATGATGAAATTAGTTTTCATTTGTAGTGCAAAGAAAAAATTCGCAAAATTAATTTTTCATGCAAAATCAATTATTTAGATTCATTTAGATTCAATGAGTAGATTCAAATCAAAATCAGTTTTCAATAAGTCAACCCTAGTTCAGTCGCATTGGGTCTAGTTTGAGTATTATTATAAATTTATATAGGTTTCTTTATATAATTTATTTTAACCGGATTTTATATTAATTACTATTAAATGGTACCTTAAAATTAATACTTTCACAAAGGAAATAATTTATCTATTTCGCAGCATAGTAAAATAAAGCAATTTAAAATAAAATTAATTTTTCAAAGGCACACATGTATTTAATAAAAAATGCCGTCTTTGAATTTATTTTGAGAGGGACTTCTGAAATAAGTATATTTCTTTTTCTCTCTCTGTTTGTGTAGGCATGCGAATTTTCACAGATCATGCAAAATCAGATTCTTAGCTTTTCACTCTTTCTAGTGAAAATCGTCGTCTCCCCTGAATATCTAAGGGTTCCTCTAACTTATCGCTGTCAGGTGCTTTTGAAACCCTATCTGTTTTTCCTAAGACGAAGTCTTTTTGTGTATAGTATGTTGCTTCTTTCTGGTTACTTAATGTATTCAACTATGAACTATGATGTTAATTTTCCTATCAGTTTAGCACTTAGAAGAAATAATTGAAAGTTTTCTGAAAAAATTACTTTTATGAAATTGCATTAAAATCTATAGAAGTTTCATTGTAGGATTATTACCCACAAATAATTGAATCTATAAAGAAGACGCAAAAAATACGCTTTCTATTGATGTTTTTCATTTCTTTCTATTGATCTATCTTGAGAATGAATTAAAAAGGCAAACATAAAATAAACCCAAAATTCTAGCTTAATTACAATATCTTAAAAAATCGCTGTTCAGATTATTTTTATTTATTTAAATGTTTTAAATTATTTTTTATTTATTTAAATTTATTTATGTTTTATAATTTAAAGTGAGAGTAAAATAATTTTTGGAAGCTAATGTCTTTCGAAGAGTCGTTGCTGGATATTTTATTAACTGAATATTTACAAAAAAATAATATTGCTTTACAAATACATGCATTTGTTTAATAAAAATATACAACTCGCAGTTACTGTCATTAAAAGTTTTTCACTAATATCAAGATATAAAAAAAATATTTAATTATTGTTTTAATGATGTATTTCATAGGTAAAATGAGATATCAGTATATAAATGTCATATGGCTTATTTCAAGCTCTTAATTTTATCTAAAACAGAAACAAAGGTAAGTTTTCAAGCCAGTTACTCCAGGGTAAGATTCACGCTCTTTTACCAGAAAACTTCAGTAAAGTTTTCTTACTAAAGGATCATTTCCAATTTTTAAATTCAGCGATCCCTGAAGAGACACTAAACAAAGCTTTCAATGTCTCTTTTTAACCCTTCTTCTCTAATTAAAGGAAATGCATTATCACTTTAATGAGGTTTGATCGCCTTGTTTTCCGGTTTGATCAAAGGTAATTTCACATTTAAGAAAGGAAGTCCTTTCAGTACAATTCATTTAGAAATAATTAAACTCGATTTTTTTGTATAAAATAATGGCTTAAGGGAGTGCAATAATTAATTTCGTCAAGTACATAGATACAAAAATATTATTCAGACACGTTTGTATTGGAATTTGAAGTTTGGCCTCTTTACGAGCCTTCTAAGAGTTTGTATATTTTATGAAGATTCTGATTTTATTATAAATGAGCACATTAGAACATACTTTAGTTCTTAGTAAAATTGATAATAATTCTTCATATTAATGCAATTAGAAGAATTCTCAACGCACTTGATTTAATACTTAATAAATTTATTCTCATGTAAATGTTTTATTATAAGTGTCATAACTTGTATCCATAATTAAATGAAAATTAACGTATTTATAATGGATATCTCTAAACAACTGGCAGTGGCGATCTATGTCCCAGGAACTCTATCTGTCGGCTCGTAAGCGATGTAGGCGTGTAGTTTTTTTTTTTTTTCATTAGTTAACGACAGAGAAAGCGGCCAGGTAGTTTAGGCAAAGAAAGATGTGAAAACAGAGAAGCTTATAAAAGATCAGGAATTTCATAATACTGATATAACTTAAGAGAAAGTTAAAACAATTACTATCACTCTCAGTATTTCTGCTGCTTATTTTCAATTACATTGCTGCTGTTTATTTTCAGTTATAGTTCTGCTGTGAATGACCATGGTCATAAAACAGTTTTCGTTTGAAAATGAGATTGACAAAACTTTATCCAGTTAGGATGGGGGTCCAGAATGGAAAAAGTTCAAAAATCCCTTATGCAGTGCATGGCTTACGTAAAACTAAAATTTATTCACACCAGTAAACATACCGTAAATTATGTATTTATATAATGCTAAAATTTATTCTTGGAAGTGAATAAGGATTGTTTAACAAAATTTATTTCTTAAATTACCTTACACCACATTATCCACCAACAGTATGATTTATTTCCTTCGCAAAACTTCAAGTTTTTCTTTTAAACAGAAGTGACAACAATTCTTGTAGACTTTCTGTATTGTGAGCTAAAATTACAAGCTCTCAAATTCTCAAAACTTCTATCGATTTAAACTCATTTCACGGTCCGTGTTTCTGCCAACTAAAGAAATTCGGAATTAATGAAACAGGAGTTAGGGCTCATATTTTCGTAGTATTTTAAACGAAAGTGCCTGTTGGCTAAGAATGGAATAATTATTTTAAATACTTATTTTCTATTTCCAAGCAATTTGTTTCGTGTTTCAACTTAAAGCATTGCCCCCGATAATTCATCAAACTTATTGTAACATCCAAGAGTTTGAAAATATCCATGTAACGGTCAGTATGTAATTTATTTGTGTACAGCCTACTAACATTCATTTCTTGTTCTCTTATTCCTATATCAATTTGAAATATTCTTATTACTCTAAGAATAAAGTTGTCATTACCTTAAATTGAAACCTTCTAGAGTTTACCGTCATACTATTGATTATTTGGATTTTATTAATTTTTAGAAGGTAAGGTATACTTAACGTTAAACTAGGTATCAAAATGACTTTGAAAGGAAGAAATCTATTTTTATAGTCATGAAGGAATATCGCGATGTTTCGTCAAGGTTGTAAGAGAAAACCATTAGAGAAACATATTTCATAGAAAAATATCTTTCATTTAATGAATGAGAAACGATATTTCTAAGAAGGATTTTGTACCTAAATATTATAACATGCTTTCTAACAAATTTTGCTGCAGATCAGCTCCGAAAGTATCAAAAATTCGACATTCCTAAATATAGTCGGAAGTTCTTTTCCTTTTAGTTGCATGGACACTGCTATTATTTTGTCATTAGCTCCTTGAAGAAAGAGGTTAAATCATGTATTCTTCTCACATTGCATCGTCATTACATTGTCGAATTGTGTTATCTAAATATATGAAGGATTTTTAACTTTCTGTAATTTTGCAAAAAAATAAAAACAAAAATAAACCAGAATCTTCAAACCGGAAAGGAAAATCAATAACCTTTTTTGAAATTATAAATAAATTATTATAGAGATCTACAAAAAATTGTGGCCATCTGCAAAAATGAATAAAGCTCAAAATCTTATTTCATGACAGAATAAATAAGTAATTGCATATTTAATTTTAAAGAAATAGTGAGGAATGATTTTAGTTTAATCCTTTATAGTAGTAAATGGGTATGAACTTCTTTGGCACACAATTGCTTTTGATTCCATATATGACATTACCTGAATTTTGGAGTTACTCCTCCAGTAGTTAATTAAATTGAAACACAGAAGAAAATTCATAAATTTCGATAATTTTGAAATTTCTAAAATTTGTTTCATTTAGTTACTGATATTCATTTTTCTTTATTTCATTTAGTATTTGCGTTTTTTTCTAATATTGTTTGTTCTCTCAGACGTGTTTTTTTAATAATAATTAAACACATTTTGATTAAATATTATTATGTTTCACAATTTCGTTTGCCTTTCGGATATAAAAAGCCTTTATTTCATTTGTTTCTAACAGCACAATTTATTCATGAATTCCTCATATATTAAATTAAAAATGAATTTAGCATCTTTCATACTTCGCACTTTTCTAAAATACGCTTTTAGTTCATTTTTCTGTGAAGCATTTGAATGGAGTTGGAATAATTTTCTAAAAAATAGCATGCATAGCGTATCAAGCATAAAGAAAATTATGGAAATTCTTTACTTATTTAATTGCAAAGAAATTTAGATAAGTATTTTTATGTTCACTTAACGACTTTTCTCTTATTCTCTAACTTTGCACCAGATTAGCATAAAAAATTCACATTGTTTCAATAACAGATTAAGATTTTTTTATTTTCAGTGCTTTAAATCAAAGTAATGACTCTAAAAACACGAAAGAGTCAATAAAAAAAGTTAGAAAACTGCATAAGAAAATTTGGTAACAACGGCATTTCTTTCTGTATGAGAAAAACATTAATATACATAAGTAGCCAAGGTTATAACGAAATATTCACCTTATATCTTGTAGGCTACTAGCTGCAGTTATGTCACTGAACCTTAATTTACACCCTTTATACGAAATATCATCACTATACAATTTTTTAACATAATTAAGCATTTTTGATTTAACAAAATAAAATTTATAATTAATTTTACAATCTTTGTATTAATATTCTCATAAATTATAAACCTTAATCAGGACAGTGATTTTATTATTTCCTCTCATAATCGTAGCATCCAAATTAACTGACTTCCTACTTATAAACTATATGTGTTAAAGTGCTAATTTATTAAAGACATTGGACCTATATAAATTCTTTTATTTCTTAAAATTAAATATTTTTCAGTTTTAAATCTGATTTTATTCTGTTAGTGTAAGCAACTTAAGTATTTCTGCTGGAGCTGAAAAATTTGAAAAAAGAACAAAATTATTTCCTGAAGGAAACTGGAGATTGACTACAATTCCTGCAATCGCATTCAGATAAATCTTTCTTTAAAACATGAAACATTTCCACTTACAGCATTAATTCTTTTCCTTTCTTTATGTGCTGTCTGCATGCTTTAAGTCCACTGACTTTGATACAGCAGTGGGAATAAAGCTTAATTATAGAATCAAGAACTTTGTATGGATTTTACACATTAAAAACAACATGTGATATTCAAGGTTTTTTGCAGAAAGAAAAGGAAATTTCCTATAGCTTTATTCTTCATCACTATTAAAGTAACATAATTCATAAGGAAGGCAATATTTCATTCCGTTTGCGTCCATGCCTTAAAACGTATTTTATTTTTAGCTTCTGATATCAATTCTCAAAATATGTTGAAATATATAGGGAGAAAAGTGTGCTTCTATTTAATTTCTATTCAAATTAATTCGTTAGTAAGCGAGTGCAGAAAAAATATATTGTTGTATTTTGAATGTCGTGAAATATTTTCCCTTTTAGGCGGAGTAATAAATCCTGACGTTCCACCACTATTATTATTACTATTACACTTCTGTATCTTTTTATTTTCATATTAATTCTTGTCTTTTTATTTCTGCTCTTCGTTCATTATGATTATATTCCGTTGTTACCTTCTTGAACCCTTTGTCCTCATATTCCTTTCTTTATATTTATTATCCTAGTCTTTTGGTTTTAAGATTTTTTTAAATGTTTATATTTTTGTTTGAAGTTGGTAATGTCTTATGTATTCAAAAAACAAGTACATTATTTTATTATTTTCCGTACACTTTGATAATTAAAAAGTCATGGATATATTTTTTCCGTTTTTTAATACAATATTTCAAATGTGCATTCTGCATCACTGAAGTTACTATTAGCAATACAATTGTTTGAATTCATTTTTCTTTTCATATTCTGTATTTATTGTTGTACATGTTGATATTTCAAGTTACATTAACAAATCTACTATGAAGAGAAATAAATATTTAACCATATTACAACAGAAATCATACGAAACAACTTAAAAAGAGAGAATTTTCAATTATATTAGAACGAATTCCAGTAAAACGTTTTGCAATTAGCTTTTTCATATTC
>BGPR01000082.1:75226-189385 GCA_013235015.1 Araneus ventricosus
TATTGTTTTCAAATTAAACAATTTCATTCACAATAACGATAAAGCAATAAAAAAATATTTAATTTTTATATATTTAGTGACATTGTATTATTAGTATACGGGCTTTTCCTATGTATCTTTTAAGCATAATATTTGATCATTTATTTTGATTTAGTTGAAATTATAGCTGTGCAGGAATGTTCTCTCTCTTTTTTTATGGAAACATGAAGAACTTCGTTTATAAAAAGTATAAACAAAATATGTTTGTAATTTTTAAATATATTTTGAGCAAGATATTACTTTTCTTATTGAAGATAAAATGAAATGAATAAAAAATTTTATTTTAAAAACAACCAAAAAAAGTCAAGGTGATTAATGCTGCAATGAAGGTATTAGTTTAAGAGAGAAAACTTTTATTGCATATTTAAAAAGTGAACATTATTTGTTGACATGGAAGAATATGAAAACAATTAATAGAATAAAAAGTAGTAATTTGATATTCTTCAATTTAAGATAAAATTGAACATCTTAAAATGAATTTTAAAGACAGAAATATCCCGACATTTTCGAAGAGATAAAGCCATTAGTTCATAGAAAATACAAAACTAACTTTCAACAGTTTAATATTATCTTCCGCCATAATCGCTTAATTTAACCATAGCTATCTATATATATAAAATTCAACGTATGTACGTATGTATCATCACTTCCGAATGGCTAATCCAATTTTGATGAAACTTGGTACACAGGTTCCTCATTAGCCGACTTGAAGTACTGAAGGGGTTAATAAGCCCTGACCCAGTCCCTCAGGGTAGGGTGGGGCAAAGTGTCCAAAATACATACAACAAAGAGGTCGACTGGCATGCTTGGAGATTTTGATCAAACTTGGTACATATGCTCCTCATTAGCCAACTTGAAGTACTGCAGTGGTAAATAAGCCCTAGCCCCGTCCTTCGGGGAAGGGTGGTGCAAAGTTTCCGAAATACATGTAACAAATAAGCCGACTGACAAGCTTGGCGATTTTGTTGACATTTGTTACACATGTTCCTCATTATATGACTTGATGTACTGCAGGGGTAAATAAGCCCTAGCCCAAGCCCTCGGGGTAGGCTGGGGCAAAGTCTCCAAAATACATGTTACTAATAGGCTGATTGACATGCTTGGCGATTTCGGCGTTTTGGAAGATTTTTATGAAATTTGGTACACACACTTCTAATTAGCCAACTGAAAATACTATTGGGGTAAATAAACGTTAATCCATTCCTTTAGGATAATGTGGGCAAAGTCTTTAAAATACATTTAATAAATTCGCAGATTGGCATGAATTTGATATAGCTGGCACAATTTTTATCATACTGGGCACATATATTCCTCACATGCTGACTAAAAGAAGTGTCTGGGTAAATAAACGCTAATCCAATTCCTCAGAGAAGGGTGGGGAAAAGTCTTCAAAATGTACATGCAAATGCATCTAAACAGCACTGATATACTGTTGGATATGGCTAGGGCGATTTTGAGGAAATTCGGTACATATATTTCACAGCGTCTCACTAAACATAAATTAAGGGTAAATAAACGCTAACCGAATCCGTGAGTGTAGGATGGGGTTAAGTCTTTTAAATACATATAACAAATGGGCCGATTGGCATAAAAATTAATACAACCTGGGCAACTTTATGACACAGGATATATATGTTCCTCACAGGATGACTAAAAGTAATGGATGGATAAATAAACAATAATCCAGTTCCTTAGAGTAGGGGGAGATAAAATCGTTAAAATACATGTAAATCCTTGAGCCGATTGACATGCTGTTGGATATGACTAGGGTGATTTTGATTAATTTTGGTACATATACATTAATTAGATAACTAAGAATATATTAGGGGTAAATGAAAGCCAACCTAATCTCTGAGGTTAGGGTGGAATAAAGTCTTGTAAATGCATTCGGCAAAGGTACGATTGACATGAAATTTGATATGGCTGGGGCAATTTGATGAAATATGATACACATTATCCTCATAGGCAAAATAAAAACACTTTAGGGGTAAATAGATACCCATCCAAAACCTTTAGGTAGTGTGGAGCAAAGACGTAGGCCGATTGACACGAAACTTGGAGAGATTTTAATGAAACTTGGTAAATAATGTTGAGCTAAAAATATGGGGAGGGTTAATCATTTTTAGTCAACCCTATAGGTTAATAACTACCGATAAGACATGTAGAAATGTTTATTTTGAACGGTTGGACCAATTATGTCGAAGTATGTTTCATTAGTTGATTTAGACACTTTAATTGATGAAATTTTAGTTGAAAAAATGACTCCAGCATTGTTCAAAAACAACAGCAAAATACTGTTTTGAGAAATAGGCCATATCTCGCACTCTTCTGGTTTTGGTGAAGGTGAGTCATAGGAAGACATTTCTTAAACGGAACAACTAGCATGATTTTTTTTATGTCCTGGATTCCTGAAATAATAAGATGCCTGCAAAAAAATTGGCTAACTATGCAACAAATAAATGTAATACTCTATATTATGGTTTATGATATATGAAAGAAATTTTTCGTACTAATAATTTATGAAGAATTATTTCATAAATAATTGAGAAATATTTCCTCAAAAAAGTAATATTAACAAGCATTATGTTATTTATAAAATATTGTTCGGTTTCCTTTCTTTCAAAATATTTTGACCTGAATAAGACCGGGCAACGCCGGGTACTCTGCCAGTAAATAAATAAAAGATATCGCGAGTCTATAAAGAATTACATCTAGAGAGAGTAATTTTAAAAGTATTTGTATACTATGTTATACGGAAAGATGAACTTTTAATAGCATAATACAGTAGAACGATGTGAAATAAAGTTATTGAAATTAATAAAAATGGAAAATTATTTTGATTTTTAATTCAACTTATCACCAGTGGCGGTTCGTCAGCTTAGAAACAGGCAGTTGTGCGAAAGTTGCATAAACCCAAGTTGTAGGAAATTCTGTGCTGATTATTTTGATATACAATGTCGGTATACCAAAAATTTATAGTTTTTTTAATTATAAGCAACGACTAGATTAAAACTTTTTTTTACTATAGCTAAAATTCCAACAAAATTTTTTTGTGGCAAACCTCAGATTCTTTATGAGCACCCCAAAAACGTAAAGGAGCAAAAAATTACAACTCCTCCAGATTTGATTTAAAAAACTACCTAATGACTGGGCTTCTAAGCGAAAGCGATAAAAAGCCAAATGAGGACGGCAAAACCGGAAGTAGCGCGCCAAGAGCGGTCTGCAGTTACTGCAGCTCAGAGTGCCTCTAAATTTAACGGAGAAAGGATTGTTTTTTTCTTCTGATTTATCGCTCAAAGTGAGAATTCCGATCATTCGGAGGGTCATTATAGATGAGCTGCCACTGCTTATCACTCTGTGCATCAAAAGTGTTAACAAAGAAATGGATTCAAAATACTGATATATAACATTCTAATGTTTAAGCTGTGTGTAAGCTTTGAGATATCATGCATGCAAATGACAACCGATTGACGTTCCCAACCCTCTCAGAGTGGCAACATATAAATTCACATATAAAAATTATCTTTATGCCATTTTTTAGATCAAAAATGCATTTAGGGTCAGTTGGGGTAATTGAGGACAAATTTTGCAGACTCTAACATTTTTTTCTCCATTTAAAAGAATAGTATGCAATGGAGAAGAGTTCTATATTTTTTGTGAATGCACAAGCATATTCTGCAGGGTTCATTAAACAATGCCTCTTTTCAAAAATAATTTATTAATTAATCAACCTCACTTTTAAGAGCGTTGTTATTTTACTGCGAAGTGTTTCCAATTACCCCAGAGACTACGGGATACTTGGGAACAAGTATTTCATCTTGTGATCACAGTAATGAATTGATTGGAAGAGAATATATTTGAAATGATTAGAAGAAATTGTATGTTGCCTCAAAATTCATTTAACTGCCTTTTCCCAATTATCACAAAACACTGTTTTTTGACTGCTGTTCAGCAAAAATATCTTCTATTTCATGGAAATATCACATATAATCTATTGTAACTATGTACTACCTTCATTTTGGTGTAATTTATAATCATTCTAACTCAAATTTTGTCAGGAAAAGTTGGGAAATGAACCTTTATAGAAACTCAATTAACTGAATATTATGACACACTAGAAGGAAATATGTAAGACTAAAAAATCTCACATAATGATTAGTAGAAACGTATAGTTCAATTTAGTAGTAGAAAGTGGGTTTTTCACTTGAAATCGAACGTTCTATTTACTATTCTACTAATTTTTATTTGACACTTTCAGTACTTGAAAAAACCAAATAATTCTTTCCTACAATCTACTTGAAAGATATGATGTGGGAGTATAGCTTTTAACTGACTCTGAAATGGCAAACTGGTCATTCACCACCGAAAGAAATTTTGATTTAGCCAAATTGGCGGTTCTCAAACCAGTCATATCATACTCCCCACAGTCAACTTTTTGAATCCCGCAGACATACGAATAATGTTCCTTCATTCTGGCATCTCCAACGTTATCAATGAAACCAAACATATTTGTTGAAAAATCAACCATAGATGATTTTTCAATACTTCCTCCATCTCCGCAACCGCCGTTTCTTGTTGAAAAGAAACAAAATCCTCATCTTAAGATTCCTTCATCAGAATCAAGTTTTCTTCTTTCTCGTCATCAGTTTTCTTTCTTCCATAATTGAATTCAAACGGCTTCATATCATTATTAACAAAGAACTTTCATACCTAAGAAGTAATATGTATGTAGGTCACATGGTAAATTGTTTTAAAATGCCAGTTGTAATTTTGACATAAAGCAGCGAGTTTTACTGACGGGACAGAAGCAACCACGTTTCTGGATTTAAAAATGCTTTCTATCAAATAATAAATTATTCAAAACACATAAAAATATAGGGGTTTGTTTCTTTAGAAGACTGTTCTCAATTACCCCACAGTAAAAATTGTCAGGGGTAATTAAGAACACTAACCTGTTCCTCAAAATGAAATCCAAAAACGAAAATTGAAATTTCCTCGTAATCGCTATTTCCTACAGATTTAAAAAATATATTAATTAGCAACTTAGCTTGCATATAACCGGCCTAGAGAACGAAAAATGAAACTTAAGAAATTTTGATTTCACTTTTCTGAACACGGTTGCAATTAATAGAAATGAACGTTACCAAATAACATTGAAAAAAGTAGGAAAGTTTTTTTTCTTCTTCCTCTAGAGTGTTTTAACCAAAGCACATACTTTTCAGTTGGCTAGGGCCTCCTTACCAGTGCGTTCTGTATTCACCGTTCCCAATTACTACTTGTTCCCAATTCCCTGGCCTGACCCTACTCTCGAAATTATAAATTATGCTAAAGTTTTTTTTGTATCCTATCATTTTAAAATAAGTTTCTGGAAAAATTAAGGAATAAAAATTGCATTTGAAAATGCTGATGTGGAGTTTGCTTTAAAAATCATAGAAAAAAAAATCATATCTGAAATATTTCGCAAAAGGCATTTTGATTTTTTTTAAGTATTTTGGTTAAGATTTAGTTAATAGAAATTTTTTATTCGTTAATTAAATTATTTCAAAGCTCATTTTTCACTCGTTCAAATTATTACAATAAATTTTTTGAAGTTTTTGGCTACTTAATTACTCACTTGAAAATAGAAACGATACACGATTAAAATAGATTGAATTTAAGTATGTTTAATACCAAGGAAAAATTTAACTAAAAAAATCATAGTTTATTACCATCTTAGTCACTACTTAACGTATAATTTTTCTTTAAACCAAAAAAATTAATTCATATCTTCAAATCAAAATACTTTGAATAATTATTTTACTACTTATAGTTCGGAAGTTATAGTTATGTAACCATGTTTCCCCCCAAAAAAATTAATTTCCAATTAACTGCAGAAAAATCAATATACAAAATAGAATAGGAAAAGTAGAAGAAAGTAGAAGAGAAAAATATTATCATAGAAAGGGATAAGAAGCTATGTTACACCAAATAAAAAATACTATATAATATTTACTGACGCATTTGTTATTATTCTCATTTTTTTCTATTTCGGAAAGCGAAAGAGAGTCCAGAATGAAAGCCACACATTTAAAGTGCAGGCATGAAAACTATAAACACGTCCCTTTCTTCATGGCATGTTTAATTCAAGAAATGGAGTAGCAAGATAGGAAAAATGATGGATTTCCTAAAAAATATGACCCAATCCATCAGAGAAACCTTATTGAGTTTATGTATGGAATTATGAATCTCTTACTAAAGTTCAAGCCAAGAGAATGCAATCAATTTCCTTTCGGGAAGGAGGAGGAAAATCTCAAGGTCAACGTGGTTATTAGCAAATTCTTAGACTTGCAGCCATTTTTAGATCAGTAGTTTTTTTTCAGGAATAAAAAAATGTTCAAATGTTCACCTATTATGAAATCATCTGATTTTGGAAACCAGTTAACTAATTATTGTCTACATCACCATTTAACAGTTAACATATATAGGTCTTGATTTATACAAGAAATTTTGGAATATTTATATTTTTAAAATGTGAATAAGAACGCTAAATTTTATTTAAAATTTCTTTGAAGTTATATTTCAAATAAATCTTTCTAGCCACAGAGAATACAAAAAGATTTATTCTTACAGCTGCATTTATTTCAGAAATTGAAGAGAAAGACTCGAAAATTTAAAACCAGCAAACACGCAGCATTTAAATGTATTGTAAATATAATAAATAATAAATATATAAATATAATAATATAAATAAAAAAATATTATCGTTTTCTAGTTCGTGGTCCTATACTGTCACGGGAATTAGAACGAACTATATATTTAGAAACATTTTTAAACTATTTATATTACAAACTTTTTTCACGTATTTTAGAAACTTGTTTATTTAATACATTTACAATAATAATACAATGGGACATTCAGACTTTTTCAAAATTAATATCATACGAGAGATAAAAATTGATATTTTTGAAATGTCTCTTATATCATTAATATCATATAAGAGACATTTCCAAATTGCTAATAGGTTTTACCAGAAAAAAATCTTTGATTTCTAATTTTTATAATCATTTCATGAGTTTAAAAGGCTTTGTCATAAAATTTACTTTGGAGCTTCAAGATCAGCTTTTTTAAATAGTTAAAACTCTCCAAGTTAAAATGTGATTAGGCTTAAAAATTTGTATTCTTATGATTTCCTATCTTATAATTCTGTTTGCTTTCTAAACATGTATGCACGTTAACAATCACTCATATATTTGAACAGCAAAATTTATAAAAATTAAGAAGTTCAACAATGAAGTGATGCAGTAATGATGTGAGGTAAGGAGAACCAAAGATTCTCTCGCTTTTTTAAAAAGCTAATGGCAAAATAATTACATGGTATATGTAGCTAATGGGAGGAGAACGTTAGTAAGCATTGTAGAATTTTTCTTGCTGAATCCTATAGGAGTCATTCGTCAATGGCAACTGGTATATAATATTTAGGTTCGAAATCTTCCATCAGAATACAGTTCCTTATTCATTCAACGAAAGAATTTTTCAAAGAAATGTGTTTCTTTAATGACTTATTATTTTTACT
Source organism: Araneus ventricosus (assembly GCA_013235015.1). Lineage (NCBI taxonomy): Eukaryota > Metazoa > Arthropoda > Arachnida > Araneae > Araneidae > Araneus > Araneus ventricosus. The sequence goes on from BGPR01000082.1 coordinate 82,818, forward strand.
GCAAAAAATACTGCGTTTTACGTCATAACTATAAGATTTGATTTCTTACTTTTTTCAAAATCTTTTTGATGTCAAATCTGACATGCCTTGTAGCGCTCAATCAAGGTGAAATACTTTAATCAAGTACATGGCGATAAACGAAATTCTATTGAATGTATAAAAGTTCACAGCTTTAAGAAAGGGAAATTTTAACTTTGCGAGGGATTGTATTGTTAATAGAGCAACAAGGGAAAAGTGAAAGAATGTATATAGGACCTATATAAAATAAGTAGCATTGCTGGTCCTAGCATCGATATTTTCCAACTTATATTTTGATCAGTTTGACGTATTACCGTTTATGATGCTTTATATTCAGAGATGAAACAAATTGTTTAAATAAAGAATTTAAGTATATGCCGCCCAGAAATAAAAGTGGGACTGTGGGACTAGTGGTAGAACTTTGAGATTTATCTGATAGATGGGTGTGTATGTCAGGAGAAATTTGGCATATAACGATTACTAATGATGTTTTATTGAGTAAAACATGAGTGATAAAATAAGCAACGTATTGCCACGGATTCCTCTAAACAGGCTCAGAGAGCAGTAATCCTATTTTTATGGGCAGAAGGTGTTAATGGAACCGGCATTTATAGTAGAACGTGTATGGGACTGAGTGTATATCAAGAAGAGCACTTTTCCGATGTTGCAGTGATTTTTACACTAATGATTAAGTGCAATTGCTCATGGCATGTCAGCTGTGCTCACATGTGCATGATTAAAATGACTACACCTTCCGAAAATTGCACTACATCACATGCACTCAATCCCGTACACATTCTTCATTCGCCTGCAAATGTCGATCCCACTGACACCTCCTGCCTACAATGATTGATTACTACGCACTGAGGCTGATTGGAGGAATCCAAAGAACTACATTCCTTGTTTTGTCCCTTGTGTTTCATTAAAAGAAAAACCGCAACTAATAATTTTATACCAGATTTTTCTGCATATACACTCATCTACCAGAGAAATCTCAAAGTTCCAACACGTGGAATAATGACGCTAGATCCACAGTTCCACTTTCATTTGGGAGGGTGTCATATATTTTAACATATTCAATACTTATCAAATAACCGGCTTCGTTTAAGTCATTACGAAGTTATTATCCCTAACCTATGTATCAATAATAAAGATTGTCTTCTGTTGGCAGAGATATGGTCTGTGAGGCAAGTTTAAATGGACAGTAATTTTAAATCTTTGAGGGTTTATATTTCCACATCGAAACAAAAAAGTCTCTGCGAGAACTAATTTCTTGTATCAAAATGAAAACCTCGAAAAATTGCTCAAACGATAAATCATACTGGAAATGGAAAGCGTAGAGAATTTAACAGATTATAGTTGAACCAATAAATTTTGTATGACACTTACTGATCAATTGCATGAATAATTTTTGCATCACATAAACAATGTCCTAAATCATGACGTCAAGAGCTTTTATCTCTTCGTGACTTCAATTCTATAGCAATGTTTTTGATTCAAAACTTTGCTAGTATAAGTACACTTAAGAAAATAAAACGCACAAAGGAAAGATTTTAAAAAAGGGTAAATGAAAAAATAATTTATTAAAATGATATGGCGAGTGAAATAGGATATTTTTAATGAACATTATTTTCCTGACATTATTTATTATTATTTTTTGCTTATTAATGTCAAAGAATACTGTCAAATCAACTGCTACCAAGTTTTATTGACTGCTACGATTAAATTCTCAATTACATAACCTGTTTTTTCGCAAAAATTGTAAAATATTCTAAAATGCCATGATTTCAATTGTTTCTTTGTCTCTGATCAACACGATAAAAGAACGGAAGCCTCAAAAACATTAATTTTAAAGTATGAAAAATGTATTAATATGTATTAATTTTGATAATGTCAAACTTCTGTACATGGTTAATAAAAAGAAGATTAAAGATTCCGAGTAAGAAATATTTAGTTATTATATCACTCTGAAGTTCATGTAAATGCTATTTAAATAAAATAATAATGATATAAAATAGTAAATCCCTCTTGATAAATCTTTAATAAATTACAGACTTTTCTGTTTCTAATGATAATACGCAAACAACGAATACAAAGTACAAATTATGCGCATGGCTTTAAATGGTTTTTAAAATTATAAAAATGAAGGATAATTGTTGAATTCTTATGAAAATTAGTGTAACACCTGTTTTTAAATAATAATTACAAGTAAAGGATTTCATTCTATTGCTCATTATTAGCTATTCATAGCTTGTATAATTGTTATCTTCATTCAAGTTCAATTCACAATTAATTAAGGTAAAAATGAAAGACTTTTACAGTTAGTTCATCGCATGAAAATAGCATTAATAATTCCTATAAGCAAAATTTTTAAACATCATTTTGAAGCTTTTCTTCATGAAAAAATAACATGTACAGGTACTGGCCAATAAATTCGAAAAACTTTTGGATTAGCACATTTTTTCGAATATTTCCAGAAAGGCTGGATGAATTTTCCTTGAACTTCTATCATGTAAAAAATTTTCTTGAACTCGCATCTTGCAGTGAAAATTTGGTTACGGAAATAGTTAGGGGGCCAACCAGAAATTGATGAAGAAGAAAACGATTTGTTCCCCCCTGAATCACAAAAGGCTGGAAATGATTTGCAACGTTCATAAATGGTTTTGTTTTCTGTGTGCAATACCTTCCTGCATTTTTGTAAAAATACCATGTATATTCAGAAAGTTATAAGGATTATTTTTAAAAAATCACAACTTTTTCTATATATATATAATTTTTTTTGCTTATAACATGTAGGTTTTTCAACCAGATTATACGAAACAGAATACCTGACAACATGTCAGTAAAACATTTTAAAATTTAAAGTGAATACTTCGTATTTTGGAGGGAACATGAGAATTTATAGGGTCAACTTTTTAAATGCGCACATGCGAATTATAGCAGATTTATTTCTTTCATAATTTCAAAGCCAGATATAAGGGATAAAGCCAGATATAAGGGGAAAAGCCAGATATAAAGGGTATAAAACTTCCAGTTGAATATCGGTAGGATTCAGAAAGACCTAAGCCTTACAGCGAGCTGAATTTCGGTTTCTTTCTGTCAGAAACCAAAGGTACTGGCCAATAAATTAGAAACAGTAATTAATTATTTTATTGGGCCACTTTTAGACCAAATTACAGCATTTCTGCGGTTAGTAATGCATTCTGAAAACTGCTGGAGTGTATCTAAGTCACAGAGAATACCAGGCGTTAGGCAAACAAGGCTTTAAGGTCTCTAAACTTATGGCACAAGAGATTGCTGCCGGATGTGCCTTTATAATATTTCACAAACCTAACCTTTCTGAATCCTAACGATATTCAACTGAATTTTTATAAAAGTTGCTCTATATATATACCTGGCTCTGAAATTATGAAAGACAAAATATGCTATAACTCGCACATGTGCAGTTAAGAAGAATTTCTTAAAAATATTCATATTCCCTCTAATATTCGAAGTATTAATTTCAAATTTTAATATAATGCTTCGCCGATATATTGTCAAGTAATCTGTAAGTTTCGTATAATTTGATTGAAAACTCTGCATGTTATAAGCGAACATCATGTAGGAAAAGTTGGCATTTTTTGAAAAAAATTCTGGTATCTTTCTAGATATACCTGCTACTTTCACAAAAATGGAGGTAAGTGTTACGTGCAACAAATGAAACCATTTGTGAGAGTTGCAAATCACTTCCAGCTTTTTTCTGATTCGGGAGATCCCAAATATGTTCCTTCTTCTTCAACTTCTGGTTGATCCCCTAACTACCCTCGTGGCCAAATCTTTACTGTAAAATGTGAGTTCAAACATATTCTTTACATGATAGAAGCTCAAGAAAATTTCATCCAGCCTTTCGAGAGATATTTGAAAAACTGTGCTAATCCAAAAAAAAATTCTAATTCCCTTAATGCCACCATACTCATATTACCTCAGTACGTAACCAAGGGATAATTGGGAATGCTGTCAAACTTTTCTAAGTAAGAATGACGGCCTATAGAGGACACAGAAGGATGCTACAACACCTAAGACAAAAAAAGCAGCTAGTGCAACAGATAGAAGAAAGCAACACCAAAGATCATCTGGCGAAGGCAACAGAAGAGCTCCAAAAGGCAATCTTCGCCGCGTATGGAAAAGTATACAATATCAAAAAAATCATACTAAAAATAAACAACAACTGGTGAAACCAGAACCTCCAGATAAAGAAAAACAGAATTACAAGCCCTAAAAAACTAAAAGGTCTGAAGAAGACGATAAACTGAAATATCAACTGAAATTTTCCAAAAAACAAGCAGAGCTAAAAAGAGCAGCGAAGAAGGCAAAGAGAAATTCTTTCCTGAACACCTGCACCAAAACAACAGACCCATATGGCCGGCCTTACAAAGCGGTGGTCAAGAATACGCATTCCTCCAGCGGAACTCTTCAAGCAATTTGGGAAATTAAGCAGTGGAGATACCAAATCATTCGCCCTTACAATACTTCAGGAACTTTACCCTCCATCCCAATCACCAGTTCTTCCACCCAATTGCTTCCCACTAATTCAAGATCTTCAAATTACAAAAAACAATATAAAAAGAATACTGAAAAAAGCACCATCAAAGAAGGCCCCAGGATTCGATCCAATAGACTACATCGTACTCAAAGAAGTCAACAATAGCTTCCATGAAATCATCCAAACCTTTAACAATAAATGTTACCAACTGCACTGCTTCCCAGAACCACTGAAAAAAGAAATTATCGTCCTTTTCCACAAGGACGAGGATGGCAAAGTGGTTAACCAGATCCTTCTCCGAAGACTCAACCATGCGCTCTAAAAGATAAATTTACTTCATCACAAGCAGTTCGGATTTCGATAGGGCAGATCCACTGATGACGCCATGCATCAATTGGTTGAAAAAATACAAGATGCTAAAAACAAGGAATTGCATACAATGGTCATCTCCCTGGACATCCAAGGAACCTTTGACCATCTGCAATAAAATTCAATTCACAATAACCTAGATGAAATCAACTTTCCCTCTCATACAATTCAAACCCTTAAAGATATACTTAATTCTAGGAAGGTTACCATCCAAACAGCCCAAGGCCCTGTCAATTGGTAACAGCAGCAGGGATGCGCACAAGGTTCCTGCACAGGTCCAATGTTCAAGAACATAGTGGCAAATAAGATCATATCCTAGGAATGGCAGCCGAACATCCATTTACAAGGCTTTGTTGATGACTTTATCTTCGTCTACATCAAATCCAATGGAGCAAAGCTAAAAGCTAATGCACAAGCTAATCCAACACTGAGCTGACAAACACCAACTCAAGGTATCTACAGAAAAGTCCACCACAATCCTCATCAGCAGATTAGTAAGTGGTCCTCGAGTAAAATGGGATAATCAAATAATTAAAAGATATACCTCCCTTAAATATCTAGGAGTAATAATAGACAACAAGCTGAATTGGGCCGATCACTCATCAACATGAAAACTAAACTAACTCACCTCCACCAAAAAATCACAAGAATAGCCGGAAGAAACTGGGGACTTAACAAAGACCTCAGGAGAAGGTTGTATGAAACAGTGGCTCAGGGGATTATTCTTCACGGAGCTGCATCATGGGCCTATTCACTATCAGCCAGACAATCCAGGTTATTGAATTCAATGCAGATAAGGTTCCTGCTTAACGTCACAGGGGCATATTCCACTACGCCAACACCGGCACTCCAGGCCATAGAAGGGATCATACCGCTCCACATGAAAGCAAAACAGGAAGCGACCTACGTCAGAACAGCCAGACTACGCAAAACATCTAATTAGAACAACACCAACTTCAACCCCAATAACTATGAGGACGGCACAACATCCACCAAATTCCACCTAGCAATTTTTCAACTAGAAGACAGAATCTCTCTAAGAAAGCAATTCCTTCCAATACCCGGTCTCAATATTTACACGGACGGCTCAAAGATGGAAGACAAAACAGGCAGCTCCTTCTGTGTCATGGAAGAAGACACAACGAAATACGAATGGATGGCGCAACTTCGTCCCTTCAACACAGTCTTCCAAGCAGAGCTCCTTGCTATGCAGGAGGCTTGTCTTTGGGCAAGAAAGACCAACCAACAGGTTAAGGTATGGTCAGACAGCGAGTCGAGCCTCCATTCAATTGCTTCAATTGACACCAAGAGCCTTATTGCTCAAGAACCACAGTAAATCTTACTGAAATCTACAAGAATTATACTTGGATGGATTAGGGCTCACGCTGGATACAGCGATAATGAAGTGGCGGACGTACTAGCCAAGAAGGCAACACAGGAGGGACATACATCCCAGCGCCAAGAAACCATATCAAGAATAGTCCATCATCCTCTGGCAAAAAGAATGGGACAATGGAGAAACAGGCAGGAGTGTTTACAACGTTTTGCCTAAAGTCAAGACAACTCCTACTCCATGGAAAAGTCCCGAAATAATGTTCGTCACGGGCCACATCCCATTTCCGACATACCTTAAACGATTCAAAATCGGAAACAGGGATTCCTGTGGTTGCGGAAACCTGGGTTCAATTACACACTGCCCTTACACTATGCTACAAGCTGCCTGTTTACAATCTCATACCACCTAACAGAACCGTCAACTGACCTAGAACCACTTTGGTGGAAAAGAGTTATGAACAACAACAATTCTAGGGCGAAAATCAGAGAACTCATCCACTTCATCGCGGAAAACGAAACACTCTTTTTTCCAAAAGATGGTGACAACAGCTAGCCACAGACTCAATTAACCCTAGGTACTCATCTTCTCTCTTCTCCCATGCATAACACACCATCCTCTCAAAGTCAACAACTCAAACACTTGAAAGTACTAACAGTTATATTACTAACTATTATATTATTTTGTTCCAAGTGTCCTCTTTTTTGTATTCTTATATATAAAATGTAATTTTTTTTTCTGCTCTGGCTTTTTCAATAAATCTTCACGCATACCCAACCAACCGACAGGGAGCCGTCCTGGCTCCGATTTCCGGGGTATGCTATGGTGTTAAGTTAAGTAAATGTTAGTCGGATACTTACTTTTGATATATTAATAGCTGTGTCAATAAAACATATGTCCTCCATTATTATTCTCCTCTTGTTAATGCTAAAAGAATAATTACCCTATGCCCTTATTCTATTTTACAGTGAAAGCAAGGACATTTTTTGGAAGAATCCGTGTTACTTAACATCCCTAGGTAATATTTCTTCATAAAATTATACTTTAGCATTAGCAGAAAAAATCCTTCTTCTTAAATACATTCTCTTTTAACTAATTTATCTTCACTCGCTAAGTGTCAAACAAATCTAAAATCGATAATTTCTTACTAGTATGTAACGAACGTTTCTTTTTACAATGCTCTTGCTTTTTTAGGTGTTGAAACCTCATTTTTTCGACCTATAATTTGAATACCTATTAATTTACGGTTTCCTTATTGCCAGTTATTTTAAAATGAGAGCTAACTCTTAGAGATAACATTCTATACTTGAATGAATTAAGTAATTGCATATTATATAACAGACTCTCATTGTTTTAGGTTCACTACATTATTTAAGACAAACTTTTATAAACCGCTTTTCTAATTATCAGAAATCAGAACGTTTGAACTGAAGTTTTTATAAGTTATATTCAAAATAATTAAGAACTGAAATCACACTGAGGATAAAAAACCGTGAATGCATTAATAAGGCCTCAGATGTTTCAAGCATGTTTTTTAAGCAGCGTTTCGAATTATATACAATAATTCTGAAATAGTTTATATATATGCTCTTTATTACTCGGGTTGAAGATAAATTAAAGATCTTCCATGGTCTGGTAGCATATCTTGGTTGCTTGGATCGAAATTGCACCAAATACCAGTCTTGTATGTAAGGTAAAGCTAACTGATCAAAATCCTTCAAATTGAGGGGGCATGAAAGCCAGAAGAGGTAAAATATCCTCTGGCAAACCTCATATGACCACTGTTCAAATTTACGAGATCCTCACCTGATAGCCATTACTTGGCTTCAGAAAGATACGTTGATTTGAGAAACGTAATGTAAACTAATATGGTTTATCTTATCTTCTATCTTTATCTTTATGTAACTAATCTGGTTTCGACATCTCTTGGAGATTAATTCATTGTTATTTTACCCTGAGATATTTGATTGCACTTAACTGAATTTGTTATCATTCTAAAAAAAATTCGAGGACGAGTTCCCTTAGTTTCAGAGCACGAAAAGTTTGAGCGATAACAAATATCATAATTGTGTCACGCAACTTGTTAAATAAATAGCATAGAAATCTTCAAAATTATATCAGTTTAAGATGGACAATTTTTTATAGCGCACAAATTAGAGAAAAGTTTTTTATAAGTTCCTTTTATTTCGTTCTCTCTCTTCTTATTTTTCCCATCTTATTAATAAAACTTCTTATTAACTAAAAGATTATACGAACTAATATATAACCAATGTTATAGAACTGATAACCTTAATCTAAAAGATAACTGTTTAAACTTTATTCGGATGTCCTGTTTGAACCTACTGCAATAAAACAATGGAAGTGAGCTTATTCCATCGGTTGGGCCGGAAGGAATGTTAATACTTTATAAAACACTGCTTATCCTTAGCTAGGGATTCACAGTTTACATAAATGGCAAACAGATAACGCTTTTTCATTAAATTTATTTAATTTTAAAGTAAATAAATGGAAATAATATTATAACAGCTATAAAATATTTACAAGTTCAATGCATTGAAGTTTTTTCAAATTTTATTTGGAAAGGTTCTGGTGAAGGTTTTAAAGTTATTCATCATGAAAAGCAGAACCTTCCAAAAGATAAATGTTTAGTAGTAACTCTTGTTTATTAAAATAAAGTAGTAAAATACTAAAAATAAAAGCAGCAAACAGCACGTATTAATGTATTTTTTCCAAAATTAATCATAAACCATTAAATCTATGTTTCATAAAAATTAAACGAAAAAATAAGTATCCGCAAATGAAAGTGTAAGGGAAAGATGCCTTTTCTTAATTTCCAATTTACTCTTTTTCACATCTGAAAACAAAATGATCATGCTCCTTTAAACTGATAATGCATTTCGTTCATATGAAATAAATATCTCAACTGAGACACCAAAAACTTTGTCAAGTGAATCTGGAGACATCGCTGAATTTCAAAACTAGAAATAATTCTTATCCAAGAAACTGTTCACTGAATTTAGGAAGAATATTGGATTTTTAGCATCTTACAGAGCTGAGTTTTCAAAGTTTTAGGCTAAAGTAAGAACTCGAATTATTCCAAAGAAAGTTAATATAAGATCTCGTTTCAGCAATGTAGTACGTCATTGAAATGTTAAGGTTATAAATTCATGCACTGTAATCATTCGTTCGCACAAAAACATAGATATATTCTACATCTCATACTATCGTTTTGAATTGAAAAAAAGGACAATGTCTGCGAAATTCTTTCTCTATTACTTCAAATGACCCTAATTTCCTCAACTTTTCAAACATCGTCTCCTTATTGTTTAAAGCTAACTGCTCTGATCAGAGATAAAAAAGCTCCTAAATATATCACAATGAATATTCGAAAAAAGTATTTTTTTTTAGAAAGAAAAAGTTAATGAATAATAATTATTAAATTAATATGAATTAAAAGAAATTGCAATTAATTTTAAAATAAATATTTACTTATTTATACTAATTTTAGATATGAGATTTACCCAACATCCTGTTGTTTCACACATCAAAATTAAATACTAATGAGTAAGGAAGAAAAATTTTTCTTTCGCTAAATTTATGCAAGCGCACAATATAATTATTTGTATTACCTAATTTTCTTCATTGAACGATTCTTACATGAATAATCTCGAAATAAAAATATAACATTTTTCTCATCTAGTTGCTTATATATTATTAAACTTACTTTTTTTATAATTTTTACATTTTTAGGAAAGCTCAAGGAAATTCTCTTTCACGATTCCGGAGGGGGGAAAAGAGACCTCCAAATAACCTACAAGTGAGTATATAGGAAATCAATACATTTACCTACCTTATATTTGGAAAGGTGAAACTTTTATGAACGAAGCTAAAGTTAAAATAAATAAAAAAGAAAATCCTATTTCATTCCGATTTTCCAACCTAATCAGAATCTCATTTCCTACAAATGCAATATCAAAATCCTCTTCTTTCTTTTCTTCGGGAACACATTCCGTTTTCTCAGTGAAACAATTACCCAAAATCATTTAAACACCACGTATCTGGGTAAATAGATACTGTTTTAGTAAGACCATATCCTGTTTTTCATCGACTTTGAATCCCTTTTATCAGAAAGAAATTCAAGCCTCCCTTTCTAAAAATAAGCACACATGCAGATTGTATGTTGAATAAAATGTGCTATCTATAAAATAGAGATAGTGCAGTCTTTCATGAATTATTAAAAGCCGACGCATTCGTGCTTGTTAACATCCTTGCAAGAGATGGGCGGCCAGATTCGTGATAGGAAGTAGCAGAGTTTTCATACCAGTGATAAAGGATTAACCCCAGCTTTACACTATATCATTTTCCGTAAAACGATGTAATAGCTTGGTAAAGCTAAATGCATTCTCAAAAAAGGAACAGCAATGGAAACTGGTTTTATGTTGCGTTTTCTGAAAATAGAGGTGGCTATAAAAGCGCTCTGAAAACCATAATGCTTAAAGCAGTTGCTGAAGAATAAATAGTGTCTATTTGATTTTGGCTGTTACTGAAAAGGGAGCATATTGGGGTGCATTTTAATATTCTTTTAGTTTTGAAACTATCAAAACTTAACACTATGTGTGTGTAATTAAAATTCTTATGTTTCAACCTTCTTTTTATTAACCGAGCCAACTATTCGGTAAATTTTTCATGCCTATTTGAATTAACTATTAATTGAAAACAGCATATGTTTCAAACAATGATACATTTCAATTTCAATTCCGAACAGAATTTCTTTAGAATCGATAGTCCAAAGCCCCGCTTTCTCCCGTGAGATTAGGTTTTTTTTTTTGCTTGGAAGAACTAAAATGCAGTTAAACTCAATAAATAACTTTAAAGTAGGTTATAAGGCATAACGAAATGTATACCTAGAATTTCAAAAGGTTGTGAAATGCGTGTTACATAACTAAATTAAACATATTTCTGAAAAGACTGGAATAATAATAATTGGAATAACGAAGAATAGTTAAAAAATATTGCACGTGAGAAATATAATTATCCCCCTCTCTACATTTCCCTAAAACAACACCATCTAACATCAAAATAGCTACTACTGCTATTTACTAGCGTTTGTCTTATAATTTATTTGTGTAACTGGGCGCATTTCATGGAAGTTAGGTCCAGCCTATCCACTGATTCTCAACGTACGACGCTCATCTGGAAAGAGCTAGGACTTAATATTAACTCCAACATACGAGGAAGTCTAACATACTCCAACATACAAGGAAGAAGCCTTTGTAACAGTGAAGGACCAATGATTTCTGTAGATATCTTGTTTAATGCGCTCGCAGATCTCCATACCTTTGATTGTTGTATGTCATAGGGATGAGATCTTGGAGCAAGAACGTTAAATATGGGATAAAAAGGACGGTACATATGGAAGCAAAATTATTCTATATAATAATTGAAACTAATACAAAACCTGGTGGATTAATTAGATCGGATTTTGTAACAAAAAAAATTCACATCTGCAGTCCAAATTATTTCTGTGAACGCTTTAATGAACAAATCTTGAAACAAATTCCTTCAAAATGTTATCACATTATTCTTTTTTCAATGAAATAGATTCGCTTTATATTTTTCAAATTGTTCATTGAATTATCTTCACTTAAATAAAAAAAATTATTACTACTCATTAATTGTTAAAACGAAATTATTTATTGGTTCGAGTGAATGCTTTTTAAAAATTAACCTTCGTGCTATTAAGATCATTTTTCATGGATAGCTGAAATACATGATTGATTGATGAACCTATACATACATTAAATATGTTTCTTTAAAATTAACGATTCTAGAATGATTATATTATTTGGATTAACCCAGAAGTAAAAGAAGACAAATGAATTATATTTATCTTTAGGCATTCAGATAAATGAACTTTAGTTGTTCCTTTGACTGTGAAACAGCTTATTCATGACATTGAATGGGAGTGTCACAAGAATCAGATAAACAGAAAATGGGTTTCAGAAAGAGACAGAATGGCTTGTAAATGAAATGAGTGTTTGATAAATTACTCTGATCATTAAACTATAAGTTAGAAGCTGTCTGGCTGATAAACAGCTATTTTAAGATTTGAACGAGATTGCGAGAAAAATGATGAATTGCTCTTTAAAGAAGCACAGTATATAGGTAAGCTTATTAATTGGTTTATTATTTAAAAGTCTAGAAAATATCTCTTGACCTTAAATTCTGTTGTAAATTCTGGGATACTTTAAGTCACTATATTTTGAAAAAGCTATATTATGTATTTTAAAAGAGAGAAAACAGAATGAAAATTTACTAATACAGTTTTAGCAGACATAATCTTGTATTGTCTTAAAACAATTGATTGAAACTGCCTCCTATGAAAAGTCCAGAAATGTAACTCTCAAAGATTTATCCTTCTAATATAGCTATTTAATCAAAAATATGTTTTTAAACACATTCTTTTTTTGTAACCATTTTTGATACGCAAAGAATTTAAAGAAGCGGAGGTTTATTTTTTAAGAAGCATTTGTATCCCTCAGTAATACTTATGGGAGTTATAATTTAAAAATATAAGAAATCCTGAATTTATTTTTAGAATCTCAGATATTAAAAATTCATTTATTCATTGAATTAAAATTAATATTCGGCACAGGTATAATCTAAATAAGTTCTTACCACCTTCCTTTAAACATACAACATCGAAAAATATACAAGCTGCGAATTGAAGTTGACAAACAGGAGGCATCAGAAGAGTTTCCTTCGATTTACAAATTTTAAAATCACAAAAGCAGGTCAAAATTTAAATATTCACAAAGCTTCTCATAACAATGCTGAGATGAGTTTTGAAATATAAAAGAATCCAAACTGTTGGATGAATCTTGTTAGTGATTTAAACAGGAAGTTGACTCATGTCTTGATGTGATTAATCATTTTTACTTTCAAAGAATAGATTGAATAATAAATATAAGCTTTTAGATATAAATTTTCTTCTGGATTGTAGAACATGCTAGAATCTCAAACGGAATCATCAAAAATCTATAATGTCTAAGAATATTCTAAACTTCAGTCGGTATGTAAATTTCTATCTTAATATCATTAAACGAGGCAGCAGACAGATTAAAATGTGTATTTAGAAGATAACTTAGCAAAAGAGAAACATTGGACTCTGCGTTTTTCTTTCGGACATCAAATTTGTGGGTACGATGGCGAAAGTGAAAAAATGCATAATTGAAAGAAAAAGGAAAATCACCTGTTGTTTTGTAGTTTTTTAAATCTTTCTAAGAAATTATATAATTAAAGTTTAAATTATAATGAGTTTAAAAGTTACTGGTAAACAGTCGAATTTTAATAATTTTGATTTTATAAAGCTAAAAGCACTGCATGGAGTTCAGGGTTATTCGTCAAAAATATATAATGGCAATTTCTGTCCTTAAACATTGCAAATGGCTATTTCTATTAATTTTTGTTTATATTCAAGCACAGAAGCAGATAATCGCGACATCTATCTGTTTTTCTACAATGGCTATTCTAGATGATGAAATTATCGCCAAAATTTTCGTCTAGGTGATAATTTTCCAATTTGCCAGCTAGATTTTGAAGTAGTTCATGCATAGAAATTCTTGTTATGATCGCCATATATGAAGTAGCAAAATATTACTTCATATTTAATGCTCGGCAATAATTTCATATCTTTCTTACAGAGCAATCATTTTTTGTGATATTTAAACCATTTTCATATATGATATCTAGATAATGATAATGAAGCTAAGAGTTCCCTGCTTTAAGGAATGGGAATTGAGTTACAGGAATATCAATTCAGTTTCGCGTATGATGGTGTCATTTCGAAAAATGAAAATTACTACCTTGTGGAATTGAAATTTATGCATATATTCAAAATTGGGATGGAAAATTTTAAATACTTGTATGAACTCTAGATTGAAAAATTATACAAACTTCTTATAACCCACAAAATATCTCAAAGTTATTCTGGATAAAAAATGAACGTGAAAATGTAGGTTGCAAGTTATCTTGAAAGTTTAAACTGATTTGCTTCATTATTGTAAATCCTCTAATTAAAATACGAATGCACAGTTTTGCTATTCTTTTATTTATAATGTTCAAGTCAATAGAGAATAGCCAAAAACTGTTTAATTTTGACAAAGCAGAACAGCTTTGTGCAGTATTTTAACAAATTTTATGATTTTCATTCAAAATGATTTAATTATTCCATTACCTACTTCTCAACCTCAGAAAAAAATAGTTGAAATTCATTTAAAACTTTCAAACTTAGATTATTTCGCTAGTGAATTTATTGGATAATGTATACACGAGGCTATTATTACTCTAAAACCTTTCTTCAGTTCCCTAAACCTCCTTGTTATTTAATTCTCTGTTCTATTAATGTATTTCAACTTGTTTCCTATTCTTTTCTAAGAAAATCAAAAATTAATAATTCTCTTTATAAAATTAATGGATAAATTCCATACTTCCAAGCATTACTTGCAAACATTCTCCAAGATTTTGAATGGGTACATTGCATTAATTTACCATTTTGCATTTGTGTTTCATGTGGCTTGTATATAATATTATGAGTCATGATATGTCATTTTCTTTCAAAGATGTCTTTGGAAATGTTTGGAATCCTCACGAACAAAATAACAATTTAATTGCAAAATTTAATGCAAAAATAACAACCTATTAATAAAATAGTATTTAATTCATGGAGTCAGAAGAGGAAGAACATGGAACATATTTAATAAATGCATTAAAAATGGCACAAGTTAGGAAATATTAAATTATGTACTCTTCTAGATGTAATGCGCGATTTTTTGAAATGAAAACAATATGCTATACACTGAAGTAGCAAAAGTCATGGGACACCTCTCTGATATTACGTGTGACCTTCTCGAGCTGGCGAAGGACATCGACTGGACATGATACAGATGCAACTGTCCTCTGACCATATTGCCACGATAATCGCTGATAATTTAAATGTGTGTATTATATAAGGAATTTTGTACATGAACGGTTCTTTCGATCACATCCCAAATATGCTGCAAGGTTTCATGTCTACCGATCTAAGCCACCAAATCGTGCTGAAACAGAACAGAATGCACCTTGAACTAGACATGAAGAATACTTGAACACCTCAACAAGTATAATCGATGCAGTTTGTTTAAAAACTATGTCCGAGCTTGAATATATTTTTTATTAGATTCCCGAAAATAAATAAAATTTGCAACACTAGCAGAAAATGGGCCTAAGAACATACATTTTATGAATCTAAGCTCGTGACTCAATAGTTTTTGTAAGATTCTTTTTTTTCCATAAGGCACAACTAGTATCAAGCGATAATGCTAAGCAATTTGTTAAGTCATACCCAATAAAAGGAAATCTTGATTAATATGCTTGAATTCGTTTCAGTAGGAGGGAGGCATATTAAAGGAGATAACTTATTAATATAAATAGGCTAATATTATATAAAAATTTACTATTAAAAGATACAGCATACGAATAAACTAGGAAATATATGAGTTAAAGAAAATTTAAAAGTATGACTCCTTCTCAGAAGATAATCTGTACATCATCTGATTGCAAAATGTGACCAACCTTATACGTTAATCTCATTCGAGATAAAATGTTGGAGAAATCGTACAGATCAAAGGAGTTGTATCACTGAATGATGCAGAAATGCTTACCTCTTCTACATAATTCCCCACTCTGTTTGAAAGTAGTAGAGATGGCATCAAAGTGTTAAGTGGGTTACCTAATTTAAGATATAAGCCTCCGACTTAGTTCGCTAGCAGAAATTGTTTCCCTAGTTATTTCTTGCGGTTCATAGTTAAATTTGTATCGTTGAATTTTAACTGGTCCCGTCAAATTAATTTATAATTTCATAATTTTCATTACCGCTAACTGAATTTTTTAAATATTTTGATCACAGTTTTTAACTTTATACAAAAGAGTAAGGGATACGGGAAAATTTAAAAATTGGATTTGAATTTGAATATTTTATTCAAAAGAATTTATTACAAACTGCAGTTATTTGATTTGAATTTCTTCATTATGAGTCACAAATATAAAAAGTAAATTGTTTTATTAATAAACTATTTAATTATCCAGAATTAATTTTAAATAGTTCAAAAGTATGATAATATCACTATGATTTCTGAGCAGTTTAACATACTCGCACGAATAATTCGAATAAATTCGCAACATATAAAATCAAATAAATTATACATAAATTCTTCAAGCCGTTTGTAATTAAAGTATTTTTTCATAAAAATTGAATATGTTATTCATCACCCATCACATGCCAGCTATTTTCTGATTAAGTAAGTTTGATGAAGTGTCTTACAAAATTACCAACCTAATGCTAATATCTGCTATCTTGAAATTTTGAATACATACAAGATGCAGACAGTTTTTCAGTTTATAGCAGCAATTTATTAAAAGGGCAAAATAACAAATGGGAAGAGTATAATCTCTGTCAGAAATCCATCACTTTTTGGATAATATCAATAAAATAGCTGTATTCAATTAATTTCCGTAATTTTGAAATCTATATGATACCTTGTGTTTTCAGGCTATTTCTGTACAAAAACCACGATTTCTACCTCAGATGATGATTTTGCATCTGGACAAGTGCAAATTCAGAAATGCGTCTGCGAAAACTTTACGTTTTCCTATACTGAAAAAAATTTCTGTGATTTTTCCTAAATGTTATTTCCCAACTATTTTTCTTTGCATAGGTCAAGAAAATTTTTTTTTGAAAACTCATTTATCACAACTCTATTCTCATGTTGTACGACAAGCATATTCTATTTTTTATTTAGAGTATTAAAAGATAAACAAAGGTTTAGTTTAATTTTAGTTACATTAGCAAGCTGGGGCGTACCTCGTAATTTGTGAAAGTGGCCAGGTGAAGAGTACGGCACCTGAACTAGCATCCCCTCTCAGAGCGAGAAGATATTTGACAATCGTCGTCAAATTTAACGTGCAGCAGGCCCACATGCACTGCAGATATTTGGTGTGATTGGGTTTCGACCGTGAAACCCTCCGGCCCCGAAACTGAGACCTTACCGCCTAGCCCTCATGGTCTCCAAAGATGAAAAGAAATTGTGATCTTGTGAAATCTGAGGAAGCTGATAACAGACCAAAATTACATGAATCTTCCTCAAAGTAGCCGTTCAGTAGCTTCAAAACCACACGTTAATGCAACTAATCTAAACAATTAAAATCTGATATGTTATTTTATAACCAAATTAATCTTACTTCAGAGCATCACATATGCTACATATTATCGATTGAATATATCACAAAATCTAACATATTGTATGCTTTTATTTCCGGAGCGTTCATGCGTTAGCTACTGCAAATGATGCAATACGAACTTGGAATAAGCACAATCCTTTTGGTGTAAAATCAGACTCTGATATGATAGGAGTCTTAAAATCTATTAATACAAATTATGCAGGAGAAGAATCCTTTTCGTATATTTAACATTCATTGCGAATTATTAAATAAGACTATTGAGCATTAGAACCCCTGTATTGTGAGAAAATAAATAAACTTAAAGCCTTGCAAGAAATTTAAGACAGCGCTTGCCTTCCTCCCTAAAGAATAGCTTCGATTCACTCATATAAATGCATAAATTCGAGCAGTAAAATCAGTATTTTTCAACACAAATGAAATCCCTTTATGTGATGCTTGGAAAATTTCATTTGAAATAAAATATTGTTACTGCTTCAATTTTGTTATTCAGCTTCATTTTGCTTTAGTTTTGATACATTGGTAAATGGAAACTTATGTGATTATCTTTTAAAACTTTTCAGGAATAAAATTTTATGAAATGTATCTATCACTGCTTAGAAATTTGATTTATCAAAATGTAAAGTGTTTATCCCCTGGAAATTTGATTTAAGATGGTCGGATGGGTTGAACTTTCTTTGAAAATTATGTGAAGAGACATTCTAGAGAAACAACTTCTTTCTCTTTAGTTATTATTTGTTACTATATTAAATTATTAAAAAAAACAATATATATTTTAGTTTATAACAGTTTTATTGCGTCTAAATTTAATAACTGAACTATAAATGTTAACTGTAGTAAAATAATTTGAAATTATGACTTGGCTATTATAGTTATTGTACGAAATTATGAATATTTCAATAGTTGTTCATGAAATGAAAATTTTGGATGTTACACTTTTGACTGCTATGTCATGTTCTCTTTTATAACAATTCTCTTTTATAACATTTTCATTAATCAAAGGTCTTATTTAATCAATTAATTTAGTTCACTTTGATTTACAAAACCAAGCAGTTCATATTGAAAAAGTCACTAAAACGTTTCACTTCTTCAATTTGAAAGCAAAAATATGCAATGACTTCAAATTTCATTAAAAGACATATCCACATAGAATTTCCTTTGAAGTATACAAGATGATCCAAAAGTCAGGAAAAACATTAAAAAGCAATGATTTTCAAAATTATAATGATAGAAAAAAATTCATTTCCATAGAAAGGATGAAAATGGATACAGATCATTTTCGATGGTGAAACTAATTTATTAGCTTTATACATTACAATCTGTTCCATCAGTTGGCACACTGGGTGATAAATCGGTAAGCTGTAAAAGATAAGACGTAGTGGGTAGTAATAGTTGAAAAATATTCAGTGTGTCGGTCTTCATTCAGGTGTACAGCTGGCAGATGACGAGCCATACTGTTCAAAGCATTAGCAACATTTCGGTTGGGTTGGTATAAAATAAGTTGCCGGATTGTTTTATTCTTTAAATGTTGTTAAAGGCACTGCATATTAACGGTACATTTTTGGCTTTAAACATCTTCACAGTCAAAAGTCACAAATTGCCAAATCTAGAGATCTTGGGTCCAAGCATGCGACAGGGATCAACTGAGGACATGGTGCTTCCATAATGTTGAAAGTAGCCACCGTTGCACAATGTGCCGTTGAGCTCCATCTTGCCTATACACTACGCGGTACTAATAGTATTTAACCTCTTCTGGATTTGATAACTGTTGATATTCTTCTTGGAATAGACCCTACAAGTTGCTACAATCATTTAGGAGAAGTATTAGCCCATGATAACAAAATAAGAAATCTTATTTCCCTCAGATTGGATAGTGCTGTTTCGGAGCTGTTAATAGATCTTCCCACTTCATCCCTCAAAAGCTTCACACACGGATTCTACCATCAGCATGATGGAGAAGAAATCTGGACTGTCAGACTAGACAACCTTTTCCCATTCATCAAATATCCACTGGCAATATTCTTTAGACGGTTTTTTTTTGTTATGCAGCGCAGTCAAAGGATCTCTTGTTGGTCGTCTGCTATTAAAACCAATTCTCTATAAGATCCATATTGTAAAGCGCATAATATGCTTTGTGGTTATCCTTATTTGTATTGCGCTGTTATTTGTTGTGTTGTAGCACTTTTGTCACACAATTCGTCTCAGTCATTTGGCACGTTATGGCTCGTTATTCATTCACAAGCGATTCTGTTTAGCTCTTATTCTTTAAAGATTCGAGCCACTGATGTTCGCAAAAAGCCAAAAAGATTAACAGCTTCGAAGATAGCTCGAAACATCTCTTCTGGTTCCAACAATCATGCTCTGTTCCACGTCACTCAAATGTCTTGTTTCCTCATAATTGGACGAATTGCTACATTTATTAGCGATTCTGATTAGTAGAAAGCTAGTTTAAAGTTTTTACAAGTCAAACTATTCATCTCTAAGTCATGCAGATAGCCTGAAACTTCCAAGTTGACATTAACGAGTTTTCCATTTTATACGATTAAGCGTGAATTTACATGTTTTAGTATTCATTCATTTACTTTAATTCTTTCGATTTAGTTGTCATTTGTTCTTAATGAATCAGTATTGTACATTAAATTTCATTTGCTATTGATTTTATTTTTCAGAAAAGTGAATTACCTACTTGTACATTTTTCCACTTCTTGATAAAATTAGCTAGGGCATTCTGAGAACGTATATCAGATGAAATCAATTATTATACTCTAAGCTCTTCTGCATAAAAATCAGTTTAAGACCTTCAAATCTTTCATATAAATGAATATCTATTTTTCACTGTCAATGCAATCGTATTCTCGTAAACAAATCTCTTCATGTTCATTCATTTTCCTCACGTTTACATAGAGCTATTAAAAAGTCTAGCAAATAAAACTTTTAAAATTTCATTAGCTAAAACTTGTAAAAGTTTCGTTGAAAATTTTGTGATTAAAAATTATCTATTTCTTTAAATAAAATTTCTGTCTTACGTAATCGCATTTTATTCAAATAATTTGTTTAAAGTCTAAACTGTTTTCAATAGTCAAAACTTGCCACTGTAATCAGCAGAAAGAATGAATGAAATATCAACTTCCTAGAAACGTTCGAAAACAAGCGAATAAAAACGAAGTGAAGCTTCTGAAAATTGATGTTCTAATTGTACATTCAGAACAAAGTTAAATATTTAAAACAAGTAATTAAAAGAGGCTTTGCTATTCTTAAAATTACAGAATATAAAGCAAAGAAACAAATGAAAGTTTTAATTGCAATTAAAAACGCTCTGAAGTTAAATGAAAATGAATTCTAAAATACCTTAAAACTTGAAAAAGAGGCTTCTTTTATAGAAATCTGAATCAATTTTCAGGAACTCAAAATTTGCTTAAAACATTTTAAGCCGCATCTGCCATCTATTTATTACGTAAAAGAGATAATTTCATTTGACTAGCGTACACTGTGTCAAGGAAGTTATATTTTATTGCCGATTTTATGAAACCGCCGGATGACAGTGAATGTGCTTACCATTCCATTAGAAGGTATTAAGTTAACTCAATAATTAATAGGAAAATTACTAAACTCATTAAACTTAATTAATTAGTGGGAAAATCATAGTTTCCTACTAATTCAGTCAGTTCTTCAATTTCAGTAAAGCTTCAGATGAGAATAACAATTTGAATTCGGCAGATTGAAAGTATTCAATTAAAGGAGCATTAATTTCTCTTATTCCTTAGAGTCTCAGATATCATAGCTTTTTGTCTAATACTAAATTCATGAAGCTAATTTTTTGTATTCGAATAAAAAATGAAAGAGAAAAAAAATTATCATTTAAGCTTTATGACAAGCATAAAATAAACGTTTTTTGTAAAAAAGTATGTATCCTGGTTATTATTTTAAAACAATCCCGCATTTACAAACAACTGAATACATTTTGTATAGACTAAACATTTGGATATTCCTCATGCTTCAGGGTACATGGTAGCTTTTTAATAATGTTTTTCATTTAATATTATAAGAAATAATAAATTAAATATTATAAATTAAATTTGTATAGTTTGAACTTTTACTTCAGTTGAAATTTTAATTTAAAACAAGTTTTTTCAATTTTTTAAAATCCCCTCTACGTTTTGAAATACCAATGTTTCAATTCAATTTTTTTTAAATTTTCTAAAATATATTACAGATGACTGTGCATAGATATATAAATACGTCTAATATTCTCTCAAATATGTTTTTCACTGAAATGAAACGTCAAAAAGTAAGACATTTTAAATATTTCATTCGGTTTCTTGTTCATAAGGAAAATCAAGCAACTGGTTGCTTATTGAATGCACAGTTTTATCAAATACATAAACATGCCCAAAAAACTAAAGACATCTATTATAAAAAAACAAAAAAATATCATTTTTAAAGCATGAAAGTGAAAAAAATGATGAACACGGAGGGAAAGCCAAATTAACTTTTTATTCGTGAATATATTTATTTAACATTGTAAATAAAAATCTAAATGATATGTGAAATAATAAAGCTGCATGCTTGATATTTTGACACGACGAGGAAATGTGTAACAATAGGAAAATAAACCAGTAAAATAAAAACCGAAAATTTTGCCAATTTTTGGGTACTATCCAATGGCTAAATTTTGGTATACGTTTTTTGGTTACCTATTTTTGCCAATTTTTTGTATGCCTTTAAAAATAGAAATATGGTTGATAATTTGATGCTAGGGATAAATTCATGGCTGTTCATATTTATCATTTAAAAACCTAGATGCATGCAAAATATCACCAAAAACTTATTGATGAGATTACCAGATTTGCATCTCTCCCTGAATGCTAACGCTAATGTGGCCCAAGGGAATTTTTTCCTCACAGCTTGCTCTTTTCATTTAAAAAATAACTTTCCTGGCTTTCGGATAAAATCGGAGGGTGTCTAGTTAGTAAAAACGACTTAAAATAAATAAAAATCTCAAAGGCAAGTAAGTTGATTAAGTCTCAGAAATACGGTCTACTAATACGGCGTTGTTTCGTAAAAAAGTGAATTAAAATAAACTTTTAAAAGCTTTTGAAAAGTGTCTCCTTCGAAGAAGACTAAATGCATTCAACAAGAAAGAATGGTAGATTTCAATATTACCAATGAAAACAGATGTCCCTTGTTATATTCACATGACGGAAACTTTGCAATCATTGGAAGGATATTTTAATTCACATCACGATATTTCTTCACCACTTAAGGCTTAATCCCGAGTTAACTCGTCCTAAATACCGTAGGTTACAAAATAACTCTGTCCTTAAGCGGTTAAGGAATTCTTATAAACTGAACTTGTACTGTAGCTCATATACAGATAGCAGACAAAGAGATTGATGCAGATTGAGCACAAAAATCAGGATGGATATAGTTCTATTTGCTAATTTCCATCAGAGAATGAGTTACTGTTTTATTAGGGATTTCAATATTTTTCAAAATCCTTTATAAGCTAGAGTTCAATAAATGAATTATTCCAATAGTGTCTAATGATGCTATTTAAATGAATAAAAAAGAGAGAAATAATAAAAATTTCTACACCAGCAGTATTTTATGGCTAGGAAATGTCCATTTTTCAGAGATATTGAGCAGATTCTAGCTTATTTTATGCAACGTGTTTCTTTACAGTTAAATTATATTATGTCATTGGCAGCATTTTTAACTGGTACGAATTAGTGTATGCAGTGCTTCATGTCTGATTATTGATTGCAGACAAATGCATTTTAGTTCTTTTCATCCAACTAAAAGCATTTCGAAACTCTAGAAAATGGAAAGGGCACTTCTATTTCAAAGGTCTGCTTAGAGGTATTGAAAGGAATAATTCTTCAAAGCACACGTGCTTTTCTTCTATATATTGTTAAATCAAGCACTCATTAAATACTTCGTAAATAATCAGCTCGGTTAATTATACCTACAGATGAGTTCCATAAAGTTTACGTTTTAATTAAACGTACAAAGTGATAAGAAAAGTTTTAATAGTTTCAAAAATGAAAGCATCTAAAAATACACAACCAAATTGCTTTGTGCTTTGCTAACAGTTTAAATCCAGGTAATTCACTTTCAGTTCTTCAGCAACTCCTTAAACCGTTGCATTCTTCGGAGCCTTTTTATAGCCATCGCCATAATCCGAAAACGGAACATAAAACCAGTTTCTATTGCTGTTCCTTTTTGATAATGTATTTAGCTTAACAAAGCTATTACATCGTTATGCGGAAAATGATATAGCGCAAAGCTGGGGTTAATCCTTTATCGTTGGTATGAAACCTAAGCTAACTTCCTATCAGGAACTTCACCGTCTTTTTCTTGTGAGGGTGTTAACAAGCACGACTGCTTCGTTTTTTAATAATTCCTGAAAGGCTACACTATCTGCAGTTTATATCACGCACATTTTATTCAGTATATATTCTGCCTGCATTTATTTTCTAAGAGAGAAGATCAAATTTATTTCCAGGAAAGATATTTAAAGTCGATACAAAACAGAACATGGAATAGCTAAAATCGTTTCTATTTATCCGGTTGCATGATTTTTAAATGATTTTCGCCGATTTTTTCATTCCGAAAATCAAACGAATGCTCTAAGAAAATATAAAATAAGATTTAGGTACAACATTGCAAAATGAAATCCTGATTAAGTTGAAATATTCGTATGGAATAGGATTTTCTCTTTTATAAATTTTTCCTTTAGTTTTGTTCATAGAAGTCTCACAATTGAAAGTATGAGGTAGGTCAATTTCATGATTTCCTATATTAATACTAGTGGTGCTATTTAAGGGTGTTTTTTCAATGGAATCGTGAAAGTGATAGGGTGAATTCTACCGATTTATTCTGAAAATGCGTCTTTATAGATCTGAAAGGAATCATAAGAAATAAACCACCGAATCTCAAGCGTAATAACAAATAATTTCCTAGAAGAGTAGTATTTAGGATTTGCATTGGGAAAATATTAAAACAAGAATTTTTCTACGAAGAAAGTTAGAAAATCCAAATAATTCTTTGCTCGTCAGCATGGATGCAATGGAAGCAAGAAAGTTTTCATTGTTCTTCTGCATTATTATTTAATTGTAGCTTGTGAAACAACTTAATATTTAGAGAAAAATAGAAAACGATGCTCGCACAATTAAATTATACTTTTAATCTAAATTAATTAGAACTGCATTTCATTCGCCTTTATATAAAAATAATAATTACGTAACTCTCATATTTAAAAAAAATACTTTTTCAATTATTAATCGCGTTATAGATGTGAATTTTGCACATCTCACTCGAGAATTTAACTTGGCAATGAATGGCAACGACATTTTAAAAACTTATTAAATTACTTTTTAATATATTCTGGATCATTAGCATTTTTTAATTCTTTTTTTGGAGAAAATGGAGCAGTTTAAGGGTACTTTATTTCAAAGGTCTACTTAGAGGCATTGAAAGGAATTATTCCTCAAAACACAAGTGCTTTTCTTCTTGTTAAAAAAAACACTCATTAAATATTCCATAAATAATAAGCTCGATTAATGATACCTACAGATCAGTTCCATAAAAGTTTTAATAATTTCAAAAATGAAAGGATCTAACATTGCTATTTTTCTATTAGTTAATTAGTATCTTTGCTATTAGTTTAAAGCCAAGTAATTCACTTCCAGGTCTTCAACAACTCCTTAAATCGTGACACTTTTCGGAGCCTTTTTATAGCCAACTCCATAATCCGGAAACAGAACATAAAACCAGTTTTTATTGTTGTTCCTATCTTGATTATGTATTTAGCTTAACAAAGCTATTACATCGTTATACTAAAAATGATATAGCGCAAAGCTGGGGTTAAGCCTTTATCGCCGGTACGAAACCTCCGCTAACTTCCTATCAGGAACTCTTCCGTCTTTTTCTTGTGAAGGTGTTAACAAGCACGACTGCTCCGTTTTTTAATAATTCATGAAAGGCTACACTATCTGCAGTTTATAGAACGCAAATTTTATTCAGTATATATTCTGCCTGCATTTATTTTCCGAGAGGGAAAATCGAATTTCTTTCCGGGAAAGTTATTCAAAGTCGATGAAAAACAGAACATAGAATAGCTAAAACCGCTTCTATTTATCCGGTTGCGTGATTTTTAAATGATTTGGGGCTATGTTTCATCACGAAAATCAAATGAACGCTCTAACAAACTAAAAAATAAGATTTTGGTACGGCATTTTATATGAAATTAAAATCTGATTAGGTTAAAAATTTGGTCATGGAATAAGATTTTCTTTTTTATACTTTTTTTCTTTAGTTTTGTGTATAGAAAATGCACAATTTAAAGTATGAGGTTGGTAAAATTACGGATTTCCTATGTTAATACTAGTGATGTTATATGGAGGTGTTTTAATTAATGGAATCGTGAAAGTGATACAGAGGATTCTACCGATTTATTCGGAAAATGAGTATTTATAGATATGAAAGCAATCATAAGAAAAAAGCTATCGAATCTCAAGCGAAATAACAAATAATTAGCTAGAAGAGTAGCATTTAAGATTTGTATTTGGAGAATATTAAAACAAAATATTTTCTATGAAGAGAGAGATAATCCAAATAACTCTTTTCTTGTAAGCATGAATGCAATGGAAGCAAGAAATTGCTCATTGTTCTTCGTCATTATTGTAGTTTATGAAACAATTTAATATTTACAGAAATATAAAAAATAATATTCGTACAATTAAATTATACTTTTAACCTAAATTAATTAGAACTACTTTTAATTCGTCTTGGAATAAAAATAATAATTTCTTAACGCTCTTATTAATCGGATTTTAGATGGGAACTTTGTTCATCTCACTCGAGCATTTAACTTCGAACAATAATGGCAACGATATTTTAAAAACTTTTAAACTACTTCTTAATATATTCCGGATCATTTTTTAATTCTTCTTTTGGAGTTCCTGCGAGATATTAGACAACAGAACCTTCTGATTGTTACCCCCTCTCCCTCCCTTCCAGATTAATAGCGTTATGCGGTTAAACTGAATAACTAAAATTATTTTAGAAAAAGTGTCAGTAACCTTCATAAGACATCTCTATGATATTTTTCTTGTAATTTTGTCTGGACAGAAATTAGGTAATATCAGTAATGAAAAGAAAGCATTTAAAATCCACATTCATAATATTTTCAAATACTTGCATCTGAATGCATACTGGTATTACTTTGTCCATTTTGTCGATGCATTAAAAGTACATAAACTGGATATTTGAAAATGCACAACATGTACATATCTTTAAAATGCATTTAAAATTCGTTTCAATAAATTCGTTACTATACCAATAATCTTGTGGGTGTGTGCTAAACTAACATTTGCAAACAAATGACACGCCATAGGTTGTTAATGCAGCTGAAAATCTTAACATTAATGATTCAGACATCTTCTATCACGAAATTAGCATTAGCACGATCGAAACTAGCATTAGTTTTACAACTATACGCATTTAATTTATGAAAGAATAATTGCACAGTGTAGATCGTTATCAGTAATAGCTGCACTGAACAGATTTATTATCCAAATCTTGCAGTGGTATATTACATTGGTAGTATCAGATTGTAATTTATTGTTATGAATTCTGTAAACATTTTATTTAAATTTGTGTAAATATTTCAAGTTATCAGAAAACATCAGATTGGAAAAACCCCTGATTAGTAAACCTCTCCATAGCTGAATCGGACGTCATGCATTAGTTTGGGTTTCATAGGTTTCTGTGGGTAAGTCATCAAGTTGGCAGTGCTTCTGGCAACTAGATTTTGTCGCCAAATATGATGATATTGAGTTTCGAGAAGGCTCCGAGACTTTTCTTTCGTGTGTGGAGCCTGAAGAGCATACATAAGGTGGGCAGAAAAGTCAAAGGGAATTATTATGATTTTCCTTTTGGTTGACGATGGCTTAGAAATGTTTACCTTAACCTAATTGTCGTGCGTCGTTTTGTGAAGAGTAGATTTTATAGCTGGAAACTCCTTTTATTTTGGAGTTGATAACTCTAGAAACTTCTGATGCTGAAACCCCTGTTATTTTGGAGTTCATTTCTGTGAACACGTCAGCAGAAGTAGAAGATCTCTTCTGGATAATTCTTCTTGAAAATAGTAAATAAATTCTTATTCTAGAACGGAAACTGCGACTATTTCATTCACAGGAACCCTGAAAATTGCAACAATATGAAATTTCAAGTACTTACTGTATCACAAATTTGTCAAAAAATCAGCTCTCATGTATCTCAGTTGAAAATGCAAAATTCTTCAGTGTAAGGGTTCTTTGCTCCTAAACGTTTTGAGAGGTTCACTGCACAAGGATTATTTTTAAATTCTATAATATGTCTAGAATCTCTAAGCAAACATTCCGATGTTTCTTTTTAGCCTTTCATCCTAATTAAAGGAAATACACTACCACTTTAATTGGATTGAATCGCTTTTTTACGGTTGTGATAAAAAGGTAATTTTGAATTTTAGAAAGAAGTCCTACCTGTACGACTTTATTTGGATATGCATAGTCTTCTTTCAGTGTTTTTGTGAAAGAAGGATTTACTGAAATGTAATTAATTACTCTACATATATAGTTGCACAAAAAATATTTATATTTGTGGTTATTTTTTGCCTTACTCTTTTTTCATAAATTAGAACTATTCGTCTTTTTTAAAGAGACTACCACTTAATGACACATAAATTTAAAACCTTCGACAGCCATTTTTTCCTTAACCGGAAAAAATCTATTGTAGATTTTACATAGCTGATCTAATATTATTTATTCTTATTTACTTTTAAATTAAATCAGTTCGTTTCAAATTACTTTTTTTTATTTGCCATTAATGAAAGCTACGTATACATAAATAATCAGAGACCTTAATTTACAAAGACATTAACTTTTACTGTCGGGCGCAGTCGATTGAATAGGTCCCATGTTTTAAAGTAATGGCTTAAAATATTATATCCATATTATTATATACTTTTTTAAATTAAAGGTATAAATACTCCAACTTTTGTTATATTAATTTTTAATATCCGGTTTTCAATCAGAATGCATGTCTCAAAAATAATTGAATATTTTATGGTGGATTTGTCTCCAAAAAATATTATCCAGAATGACTTATAAAAAATTGTTTCTCAATTTTATGTGCAACAGAAAATTTTTCAAAGTTAACTGACACCATTTTGTAAATTTTTGTGATGTTGATTTCACAAATTGTGTTCTCTTTGCCAGTATTTGTTATACCGCTTACATTTTTCCAGCTTTATAGCACAGGAAAACTTGCCTTTGAAATATTTTTGGAAAACTAGATTATTAAAATCAGCAAATAATGAATTAATCATCAAAAGCTGTAGAAACCAGGTTAATTACTTAAAGATTACATTTGTCAAATTCACATATCTTTCTGAAGCCACACAAAGGCTATCAGGTGGGACCAATTAAATTTGAACGGTGTCCAAATGAGGATGGCACGTATATCACATTTTCTCTTCTGGTTTCCATACCTAATGAGTTTGAAGGATTTCGATCAGTTAGCTTTAACTTATAAGGGAAAGGAGGGTAAGAGTACGCACCTAGTGGATTTTTCGTTATAAAAATGAGAATTGAAAAGTCAGAGCCTCGAAAATATACTGAATCATAGTTCCTTAACTTAGGAAGAAGGGTACAAAAAATGAAAATTTCAGCTTTAAAAAATATATATGTTACGAAACGCAAGAAAAAAAATGCCAAATACGTACTCTTACCCGACGTGGAGGGTAAGAGTACGAAGGACGTGAGGCCAAGAGTACGCACCCTGAAAATTTAGCAGTAGTCGCATACAAATGCTCCACTGCCTTCGTAACTGGAACATTCCTCATTCCACCACTCCTTACATAATCCACACTGGATCCAATCATCATCATATGTTTGTACGCAGCCTAGTCATATTGCTCTCTCATTATTTGGATTTCTATGGACTGGAAACTTTTTCTCCAGATAACAGCTCTTCAGATTATTATCCCAATCTCATTTTTTTCATAATAATAATAATGACAAAATAAAATGCAAAGTTTTGTTAGAATGGCTGCTTCAAATTACAGAACGGATAAGAGTACGCATATCTGGTCTGTGCGTACTCTAAGCCGCCGATGTATTGCTTCTCTAAATCGTTCATAGATGGCCGAAGAATTTACTAAAGTTAAATTCTAACGTGGCCACGTTGATCGGAAGGGAACAAACCTCATAATGATATTTACTTTGAAAGAAAGCATTAGTCCTTTATTTACAAAAAAAATTAAGATTTCTTCACAGAAAAATTACATGCTAACATAACGAAATCATATATTACCTAATAAATGAAAGACAGCAAGGATGAAAATAATTATAGCGGTCACTTGAGATAGCTGAAAACACACATGTTGATATGATGACACTTGCTTCTGCTTGCACTGTTGCCAACAGTGAAAAAAATCCCTGCGTACTCTTACCCTCCTTTCCGTTATACAAGACGAATATTTATTGCAACAGGCTCTCGGACCCGTAATCATCTCGATCTATAAGACTGAGAGTTGCCACCAGGCAAGGTGAACTCTAATTATTTTCAATTCCAGTGTTAAGCATCATATCTTTGAACTCTTTCAGAATTAGTTTATATGATTCCTGAAGGCTGTTTTAAAATACATAATTTCCTTCACATCTGCTGCATATTAGGGGGAAATTCATTCTGTCCCCTCCACATTTCTTTGTTAACCTTTACAAGCATGTTCTTGTAGGTTTTTTTCTATTCAAATGAATTAAATTATCAAATATAAGCATCTGATTTTTTCTTATACGAAACCTGACTTTTACTCAGTTAAATAGTTATCAAATATTATGTATGTAATAATAATTACAAAACTTCAACCGATTTAAGTGCTGTAAAGAAATTCCTAATTTTAAAATATATTCGAGGATAAGAATTAATTGATAATCATATTCACCAAGAAGACATCCACGAAAGAAGAAATTGAATGCATTATCTTGGCTTAGAAGTTTTGTAAGAAATTCATTGCTCTGTACATAGCAAACTTAAAAGCTTTCCCGATAGATTAAGCCATATTTTAAAGAAAATTCATCATTCCTTTCATTTAATTTTGTTTATGTGCTCATGGAATGAATATCTCATGTGGAAGGTAATATGCTTATAACTGCACTTTAATTTCTGTTGCTTTTATTCTAAATATCCCTTTCGATTTTCAATAAAAGAGAATAACAAAAAGTTTTTAATAGATTTTTCAAATGAAAGAGATTATTCCCGGAAATGCATCAAAAAAATACTTCGATTAGATTTTTTACTAAGTTTTCTCAGTTTTTCATTCAGTTCGAATTTGCTTTCTTTCTCTTTTTTATATTGTGTACTCTGTCTGTACCTTTCAGCTGTTCGCATGTAAATTGAAATTTCCTTTTTCGAAAACATTGTCAAAAAACCAGAACTTCAGATATAAAAGTAGTAATTAGCACTCCTAATGAAGATTTTTTGCTATGAAATGACTTTATCTTGGCTTCAAACCAACTTTTATTAATTAAGATGATGATAAATTATAATTTTTCTATTAATTAAATTCCTTCGATCACTCATCTAACAAAATATTGCTTGAATTTAAGAGCTTCCCTTGAACTAATTTGAATAATTTAAAGTATGATTTGTTATAATTTAATTGTGGCATCACATAAAGCTACTTGTAACTTTTGAGAATAAATAACAAATCTCTAAAATTAAAAATTTGATTACCTAAGATTAAAAATATATATAATATAATTTTTTTGGCAGGTTTTGCGAACTATTTCTTGTATCGCTCTGATGCGTTTTTAAACTGAATTGCTTACAAAAGTTTTCAAATACAATTTTTTATTCTTGAATTTTTTCTATAAATGGGTTACAAAATAATTTGAATGTAAAAAATGGATACAAGAAACCAAAAAACAGAGTTTAAATATAATTTTCATGCAACAATTACAATCGCATTCGTATCCATATATGAATTAATATACTCATCCTCCGAGAAGAATGCGCAATTTCTGACAACTTATGATAATTTAATTAAATCAATTATTTTACCACATTCATGATATCCCAATTAGAAATAGAACGAATTTTAATAATATTTTTATTCCACTACTTTCCATCTTTATTATAACACTTTTAATGCACGAAGTGTTGAAGTTAAATAAAACTTTAAATCCTAAGAACTAATGATGATGCAAATTAATACTTAAAAATTGCGAATAACTTTCATTAGAGACGTTTATTAGTTTTAAAAATATTTTAAATTATACACAATTAACGGCAGGTAGGCATATTTGTATATTTAATAGTTTTCACACATTTAATAGTTTCAGAATTTACTCTATTATTACATTTTTGTCTTTATTACGTTTTCGCTTTTAAGCATTATCCATGAAGGTTACTTGATTATTATTGGATTATTATTGATATTAAGCATTGTCCAATTACATTATGCTAATTTGCGAAATTCCGAAATTACGACTACTTTAATAATGCATTACTGTTTTAATACTTTCAAATTTTTTTATTTATAATTGCACTACTTATATTTCATCACTTCACCGTGCCAAATTTTCATTTTCGGGTACATTTGTGCAAATCTATACAAATGAGCATAAAGTGTTTAGGAAAAATGGTTTCAAAATTAATTTTGAACTTAAATTTTTAATTACAAATAATTATTTATAAACTGTAGACATTTAATTAATTTTTGTATTAAAAACATTCCAACTTAAAGTTACAAACGAAAAAGTTAAACTATTTTATTTCTAAGGTGACAAATTGTTCAAGACTTGTTTTCAAAAGACAAAAATGTAACTGATGCAGTTATGCATTACTGAGCAGTGTAAAGTCGAGTATTTATTGGTGAGAACAGTCCAATTTAAAACATATAAACTTAAACAAAAGGATAATAATTATATCAGTCAGCTCTTAATTAAAATATTCGATTTATAATAACTTAATATTGAATTCATTACCAAATGCAATCTAGCAATTTCTCTAATTGTGGTTCCTTTAAAACTTGTCTAAATGCTAGAGACGAATGGAAAAATTATTGTTTTTCCTTAAATTTAATTATAGCTGTTACTAATCTAACTGCTGATGATGGAATATGATATGGTAAGGTTAAAAGTTATTTCTGAATAATCTAAAAACTTTCAGTTCTATATTCTCGAAAACGGCTTCGTTATTTGTTTAATTCATTCATCATATTACTGCCATGATGCCAAACCAGAAAAAAACAGTAATACATATAAAAAAATTAATAAATTTTAAAAAATTTGATGCTCCTATCTCTGAAATTCCATTTTAGTTTATATGCCTTATTCTAATATTTAAAAATAAAAAGTTAGTTTTTAATTATTGTTTCACTTGCTTCTATAAAAGGAAAGTGCTAAAGGAGCAAATATTGTTTCCCTTTTAATAATGTTCGATTAAAGATTTATCTTTTTCATTAATAACTTTTTTTGTTAGCCAAAAGTTGTTTTTGAGTTTAAAAAAACTCCAACAAACTCAAACCTTTATTTGCAGTTATAATAGGCTTTATTTAGATAAATTATTAATCGATAAGATTAGGGATTTTTGATTGAGTTTAATTGATAGATTATTTTCATTGCTTTTAAAATCAATTTTTTATCGTTATCTTATTATAATTTCCATTAAGAAGTAAAGTGAGGTCTTTCTAAAGACAATCTATTATAAATACTCCATTAATTATTTTGCTTGAAAAATAGGACGTTCTTGCTTTGAATTAATCAAAACTAAATCAAAGCAAAATATATAAATATTATGCTTCAATGATATAAAGAAAAAATTCCATACATTAATAATACAGTGAGATAAATAGCTAAAAAATTAAACTTTTTTATCCTTTATTTGGATATTTTAAAAACAATGAATTGATATGCTAACAAAATTTGAATGCTCATATTTTCTTTATTCTTTTGTCATAGAGGTGAATCCAGTGATACACAATTTAGTTTCTAGTCAAGCGTTTCGTATCAATAAAAATTGAATTTTCTGGCAAATAGATGAGACTGCTTTGAACTTTTCCAACCCTAAAAACCCATTACAGAAACAGATTTCTGTGAGAGGATTCGGATGGAAAAAAATATCATTTTTAATCTTTTTCGCTGGCAATGATGCACGTTCTGAATATTTTAAGGAATACGTAAATAGCTCGTTCTAAATGGCTTTATGATAGCTTTTATTTATTTGCTCAGACTTTATTTAATTGACTTATTTTTGGTGTGAATCTTTAATTTCAAACGCGCATATAAAAATGAGGATTTAATCCTATAGGATTACTTTCAGCAAAGAATTTCATTAAAAACTTTTGCAGAAAGATTTTGCGCAGTTCGCTTTACTTCGTTCGATTTGTGTTACTTCACCAGTTCACGTTTCATTAATTGAGGAAATGAATTTTATAAAACTAAAGAAATTTATACATGCACAGAAATGTTGTTTTTAATACAGTGAAATAATACGAAATGGTAAGAAAATAACCTATTGCCTATTAGAATAATTTTCTTATTGTAACTAAATATGTGAACAACGGCATAAAAATTTGAGAAAGAATGAACTGAAATTTTCATTTGTTACTTAGAACTCAAAATTCAAGCACTTTCTATCTCTAATCGAAATTGATAACTTTTGGAAACTTTTATTTTATATTTTCTTTTTTCTAGAAAGTGTATAGTGAGGTACAAAAAATTACAGATAGCTTTAAAAGATTCAAAACTTGCCTCTTCGAACTGAAAAAAAGAAGAAATTATCCATATTATGTGAAATAGAATAGACCGTTTGAATACAATTTCTTTCTTTCGTTTACTGCCTTAATTGTTTGTCTAAAATGAATCATTAGTATAGGACACATTGAGACACAGCAACATATTTATCAACAAATTTGTCACTTTTTTTTAATTTCAAAAATAAATTAATTCTATTTTGTGTCATGAACATTTATGGTATTGAATTCGCTGCAATGAAAATATTAATCATAAAGTATTCTTCAATCCAAAAATAAAATTTGAGATATTTCAGTTTTCTCGGAGAATAAAAAAGCCAATATTATCATGACAGACATAATAGCTTAATATTATGATGAACAATAATACACTAAAGATTCTATAAGCATAGAATGTTCAAAGCTACAAAAATATCCCACATCTTATTAATACATCAACACCGCAGTATCTTTAAAAAAGACATTTTTAACTAAAGCATGATGAAGTTTCAGGAAGTAATAAAAATAATTAAATAGTTCAAAAAATTTGATTAACATGGTGGATTCGTTTTAATCGTTTTTTTCACTTACTTAATTCTAGATTTCGCTGAATGTGGAAATAATAAACTAAAGCAAAGCACATTAAAGAAAACATTATTATTAAATTTTTCCAATTAAAAATAATAAATAAGCTAAAATAATTTCTTTATTTTGTAATTAAACATCACTCGTTCTTTGAGGCTCAAGTTTGCTTTCAGATTTTCCACGCTACCTTTATTAACCGCCAAAGCTTCATTTAAAACGATGAACCTTTTATTCCAGTGTAGTCCTTCAACCTTGAATACAGAGCTAATTCATTTTCAAAGCTGTAAAGAGCAAAGAAAATGCAGTGGCTTCCCTTTTGAAACTTCTTTAAATAAATTAATCATTAAATAAGCCTGAAAGCTTTTTTTTCTGTTAAACAATGCTATAGCACGAATTTAATTTTTACAAATATTTTCACTACTAGTACATAGTGGATAATTTTTATTTATATTAATTAAATTTTATGATTAGATAAAAAATTTCAAATGAAGAAATTTTGAGTCTATAATAAAAGACTGATATTACAGTGAAAAGAGGTTGTAGAAAACAGGTGTAGTAAGGTGTTTATAAAACTTATGCATAATTATTGCTTATAATAATTTATATCCTATTCAAAGTGTTTTAAAATGGAAAATTTCAGAAACTATTAAAAGAATGGAAAATACTTCATCTCATAGATATCAGAATAAATTAAGTACAAAATTCATACCATAAGCAAGTACTTGTGATTGGAAAAAATACTAATTTTTTGAAACTTATATTTTTCTCGGCATTCGCCGAACCGAAAATGACTGATAAATGATTAGAAAAAATTATGTTCCTGAAATATAAAGGCAATTATAGAGGCAGGTCGAAAATATATTAAGAATCGTAGCCAGTATAAAACCATAAATTGCCAGTACAAAATCGTAAATTAAAAATCGCAGTAGTACAAAAATTATTTTTCGTAACATGAGAAGGGAACAAAAGGAAGAAGATACGATTTTACAAATTATTTTATAAGATTTAATTGCTATTGTATTGTATTTATTTTTTAAGACTTCTTGATATATACGAGCGCAAACTTTCAAAAAAATATGGACAAAATGAACTGTAATAAAACATAGTTTGCAACAATTCTAAGAATTGTTTCTATGTTTCCTACTCTAAGATTAATTGTTTAATCCCAACTCTGACATATCAGTCACACTATGTCGGCAAAAAGTTTTACCACTCATTACAAAGCATGCATGTACCCTTTCAGTCAAAGCTTAACATTTATGTGCCAGCATTGAAGTAAGAAAGTGAAGAGATTTGTTTGCAAAATTTCGGGACATAGCGGTAAGACGATAGAGTATTGGCTTTGAGTTCACAGGGTCGCATGTTTGAAACTGGACTGCGTCGAAGATTCGCACTCTTTTTTCAGCCTGTTTCATTTTAAATCTATCTTCATCGGTCAGACGTTTTTGGAATAGTAAAACATAATGTATATCGTACTAGTTGGATAGTAGCGTGTTGGCTAAGATGTCGTTCAAGTCACTTAACTATGGTTAATAATTACAAAGTTCATCCCAAAATAGCTCTCGTTTCAATTTAGAATAGAAACTTAATTTACCAAAGCAAATTAATGCAAGACTAGTGGTTATATAACAATTTCGTCAAATCAAGGTTTAAGTTATTTTTTTCTCTTCGATACGTTGAAAAACCTAATGAGGCACAGATAATAAATAAAAATCTTGATTAACATGTGTAACTTAGGAGAAAGATATCTTAAATTAAATAAATTTATGCTTAAAAATGGGTACTATTATGCATGGAAATATGAATTTGCTAATAAATGTATTCCAGACAAATGAACCTGGAAAATACATGAGTTAAGGGATTTAAAATAAAAAGCATGATTCTTACTCAATAGATTGCCGCATATGCTACGATAACAAGTCGGCCTTAGACGATTATCCTGTACAGAGATAGTACGTTTAGGAAATCACCCTGATCAAAGGAGATTTTTCCCTGACTGATCCTGAAATGCTTGCCTCTTTAACACCGTTTCCCACTCTGTCTGACAGTAACAGAGATATCGTCAAAGAATTAAATGAGTTCCTTACTTAAAGATCTACTATTCAACCCCATCCGTTTGCAGAAATGTTCATCCTCATAACTTTTGCGGTCCAACATTAAATTTATAATGTTACATATTGTCCAATAAAACTAAAATTTTTGATTTATAATTTCACTACTTATATTTCATCAATTCATTGTGCAAAATTTTCCTCTTCGGCCACAATTGTGCAAATCTATATAAATAAGCATAAAGGGTTTAGAAAAATGATTTTCAGAATTAATTTGGAACTTAAATTTTTAATTATAAATAATTAATTAAAAACTGTAGACATCTAATTAATTTTTTTTATTAAAAACATTCCAACTTAAAATTAGAAACGGAAAAGTTAAACTTTTTTATTTCTAAGGTTGTTTTCTTTCTGAAATTGTTTAAGACTTGTTTTCAAAATACAAAAATGTAACTGAGGCAGCTATGCATTACTGA
The DNA here is from genome assembly GCA_013235015.1 of Araneus ventricosus. Taxonomy (NCBI): domain Eukaryota; kingdom Metazoa; phylum Arthropoda; class Arachnida; order Araneae; family Araneidae; genus Araneus; species Araneus ventricosus. The sequence goes on from BGPR01000082.1 coordinate 120,226, forward strand.
GCAGTGTAAAGTCTAGTATTTACTGGTAAGAACAGTCAAATTTATAACATATAAACTTAAACAAAACGATAATAATTTTATCAGACAGTTCGTAATCAAAATATTTGATTCATAATAACTGAAGATTGAACTCATTATCAATTGTAAACCAGCTATTTTTTAAATAAATGCGGATTTTTCTTTAAGTACAGAAATTATATTTTTACGTATAATTTTGGATATTTTTCCACACTTACCCTAAATATTCTGAATACAATTATCAACATAATACTAAAGATTTGCACTCGTGAAACTTTCACGTTCAAACAAGATACAGGTTGATTTCTACAAATAATAAAAAGTATGAATTTTTAATACACAGGCCAGCAATCTTAAAAAATCTGCCTATCGCTAGGATTTTTTTCCCATTCTCGAACTTTCTTCTAAATTCAATCATTATAAAGCAGTTTATTCCCTCTCTTGCTGCAGTTTATGAAAAGTGTAATTTAACAGCTAATAGGAAGGATCAAAATTTGGTTAGAAATTGATGAGAAGTTTCAACAGTATAAATTATCTAGTTGTTTTCAATTACTGTCTCACAGGATGTCAAAATCTATATAATACGTAGTGATTTTAACCTGTAGCTATACGAAACGCTACAATTTTCAATCTGAGTTGATATTTTTTCGATAGGACAAATACAATTTCATCTATGTGTCTGCCAGCAAATAACGTTTGCAAGGACAGAAATGGAATTTCTATGATTTTTCTTGATAGATATTTTCCTGTTGCTTTGCCTTACACAGTTCAAAATGAAATTGCTTGGAAACTTATTTCATCCCGACAACTCTATTAGCTTGTTATACTACTATCACGCCACCTCACATCGCGCTCCTAGAACGTAGATCTTTTCTCATCAGTTTGGGATGAATGCGAGTGGAATTGGGAAAGTCTAGGGCGATGCATTTAAAAAAAATCTAATATCTTAGGGAAGATAATTTTTTTAAATATCTATAGGGAGAAGAAATATTTAAAAATTATTTGAAATAAAATTCTGAAGGATGGAATTGTTTTCCACAGCACAGGTGTTCTGGAAAATGCAACAGCAAAATAATTACTGAACTAGCATTCCAAGTCATATCCACGTTCATCAACGGAAATGAGCGGACTTAAAGCTATCGGTTGGAATCTTACATATATTACATAAAAATATATTAAAAGAGGAAAAAGAATCCAAATATACATATAGATACGAATACAAAAACAAACTACTACTACGACGACACGTCATATCCCCGTTCCTAGAGCGGAGGTCGCTTCTGATCAGTTTGGAATGGATGTGAGTTGTAATGGGGGGTGCCTCAGGTGGATCTTTAAAAAGAAAAAAAACTATGAGAAAAAATATTTAAAAACTATTGGAAAAAAGGTTCAATTGGGTGGGATTTTTTTAAAAGGATTCTAATTCTGGAAAAGGCAACAGCAAGATTTTTGCTGAACTAGCAATGCACAACGTTTTCTTTTTCTTCTGAAAAACTGCGCCATTCAAGAAGGGGAATAGAAGAACTTTAAGCTATCAGTATAAATCTTGCATACGAAGTGTTAACTAGCACAGGTACCAAAAGAGAGAAAAAAAGAATCCAAATATACAAATATATAGAAATACAAAAGCAACACGCACTAGTTAAATATGTTCTCTGGAAGAGGGTGTGACATGTAAAAGTGGAAGAACAAGTATCAACAAACAATAAGAAAAACGAAAACAATAAAATGAAAACAGACACAAAATAAATTCCATTTTAGATATTTAGATGAATAAACGATAAATCCAATTTACGAACATGGGATTTTGGAGAAATTAATTGATTCCCAAATTATTCGGACTTCAAAGCAAAGTGATTCGAAAAAGTTTCGACAAACTTTAAAGGTAGACCAGGCATACCAAAAACAAATAAGTAATGTATCGCAAATAAGTTTATACCTACATATATACTTAAGTTTAACAATATGATTTTTAAATAAATTAATATTTCGCTACTTTTCAATTAACGGAACCTCGGTCATCGCGAAGCTGAAATATTGACGTTAGTCCATTTTGGTGCCAACATTCATCACTAAGAAAGCTGTCGTAAGATTTGGCGATCTGATACTAGTATTTGGCGGATTTTGTCTGGAGTTCCGTTAGCATAAAAGTACCATTATTTTATTAGATAGCAAGTTTAAACATACACTTAATAAATAAGTATATAAATATTTAATGTTAAGCAAATGAGTTTTGCATAGTAGCATGGGAATTACATCATGTGTCCGGGCTAGAGGATGTTGTTTGATCTAAATTTAATTGGAAATTCAAGTTATAATCATTAAAACTAAAGACGTAGTAAAATATAATGGAGTTCTAGATCTATCCTGAGATGGCAAATTTATATTTAGTGTATGAGACAAATAGCAGGAATGGGTGAGGAGTGGTGCGTTTGTATCATGAAAGACTTCATACCGACGATCCATCCATGAGGCCGACTTAGATATGAACTGTTTGAGGGTGTGCACTGAAAGTTTTGTGAAACTTAATCTTTCACAATTCATAACCAGAATGATTTAAATGTGCAAGATTCAGATGCACAAAACTTTCGGTTTAAACTCTTATACTGCTCATGATTTGAATCACCCTATCTAGAAATTATTTCATCAGTTAAATGCTTCATAAAATATTTAACTTCCAAGAGTTTTTATATCTGAAAAGTATATAACACATGAATTAGGTACTGCAAATTAATAGTGCAAATTTGTAAGAGCTTAAGTCTACTGAATACGTTTCTGTATAAAGTCAAGTTATCATGTGCTAATAATCTTGAAATCAGTCCCTAAGAATTATACTTCTTATTCAAAATGTTAGTAAAAGTTATTATTGAACTTACTGACCATTGGAATTCCTATATTGAAAAATGCTAAAAACACTAACCTAAATGCTGCAAGATATTCAAAATAATGCTTGCCTTCCTTCAGAAAACTTCACATCACTCAACTGCACACCATCGAACAGGGAAAAAAACAATTTCTTTTAACGGCGAATTGAAATCCATTGATGGGATATTTGGAAAATTTCATTTAAGATAAAATATTGTTTATGTTTCCTTTTAAATCTTCAGTTTTATTTTGCTCTAGTTTTGATTCATCGCTAAATGGAAACGTATATGTTTGACTTTTAGAACTTTTCAGAAAAATCTTATTTTATGACATTTATTTGTCGATGCTCAGATATTTGATTTATAAAGAGTAAAGCATTTATCCCCGGGTGATTTGATTTGATCGGCCAATTCGAAACTATCCTCAAAATAAAAGAAAAGAAACTTTTGACAGAAACAACTTCTTTGTCTTTAGTTGTTGCTATATACTACTAAAATTATTAGGGGGGAATGCCTCTTAGTCCATAATAATTTATGATATTTAATAACTTTAATTATAAACTAACGTAATACGAAATATTATCATTGGATGTCGAATAGTTCATAATAATTAATAAATATGATATTAAATATAGTCATTAATAAATCAAAAATTCTTGATCAAATTCAGAATTTTTTATTTTGCGCTTCCAAATATTATCTCAAGTTCTCTTTCGTGTCATTTTGAATTAACTAACGTTTACATTGAAAGGCATAAGGGATTACCAATTTTGCTTGAAAATAAAAATATCTAATGATTACAAACGATAAAAAAGTATAGAAACAAAAATACAAAGGTAAGAAAATTGTAACATAAGATATCCTAGAACTTTTCACTATTTTTTTTTCTTCAGTCAAATTTTGTTTTCTAATATACTCCTCTAATGCAGCAAAGAATTTTAATCGTAAATTTTGATGACCTGCCAAGTACTTCTAGAACTTACTTTAGAAATAGGTTTACGAGCAATTGCATCATGAAGGTTTATTTAGCTCACTTTGAAGTTTCCTACTCACTGCCTAAAAATTATCTATTGAATATCACTGAACTTCGATAATGACGGCATTAACGTGTGATCATCTTTATTAGATGTCATTTTTCTTTCGTAAACAGCACAAAAAGTCTAAGATTGAGTTTGGAAAGAGGGCTGCTATTAACATTTGCGAGAAATTTACTGACCTTACAAATATATTAAAATATAAAATCAAGTTGAAACGTTCTTAATATACGTGTCATCACAAGTTGTAAGAAAAGGAAAGCTACTTTTCAATAAATTTTCTAAAATTTCTTACCATAAGAATTTTGTATAAAATCTAAATACTTTCTGATCTTCGTTTACGAACAAATTTAAATCTGTAGCGATTTTTAACAAGCTTGGTTGAAAGTTATATAGTGGCGTTTTATCAGTATACAAAAGGGAAATCGCTTAAGTTATATAGCTATCTAATTGGAGAATGGAAAGTAGTTGCAGTTATGAAAGTGTTGGCAGCACATAGGAAATTCTATACCCGCTACAGCATGAGACCACTTACAGCGCCTCCAGCTGCGAACTTAGTGATTCTATCTCGAAACTTAGGGACGATATAGGAAAAATATTAGTATAATACTAAATATTAATGAAGAAACGTAACTTGGATTTTTAACTTTATTGAAAACCTATCCTGCAAAGCTTCAAAACTGAGTACAAATCGGCAATTTTCAAATCAAAATTTTCTAACCCTCACCACCGGCATTTGTAAAAAGTAAAGGTATTAATATAGCTTCAGATAAATAATAAAATAATAATATTTTGCTCAACTATAATAAAATTTTGCTCAACTTAACAATACATATCCATTTTTGTGGAATTTTACTGTAAAGCTGACAAAATGAAAAACATGTTTTAATTTTTTTAAAAAAAAAGATATACCGACAAAAAAAATATTGTAAATTTTTGGATTCAAAAAACTGTGAATATATTTTTGTCATAAAGGTTTGAAAACGAATACATACATTTATATATTTGTTAGAGCTCTAAATGGCATATCAAACAAATAGAAAAATATTTTTTAAAATTACCGATTAGTACCCTCCCACTCATCTCCCACCATTTACACTTTAATTTTCATTTACGAAACATGAATGTGCCTGCACAAACTTTATGCAGTTTTTACACACCTATTTTGGAGAAATTCTCAAGTTATAAAATCATATTAACTCTAGTTGCATAATTAAACAACAAGCATTAATAATGTAAGTGATAATACTATGCTCCAGAAATTTCTCTAAAAATCTGTAACGCCAATTAGAGAGAGGGTTCTACGAATTGGAACAAGAAGAATGCTTTCTGATTGCATCATGGATATAATAATGTGATGCAGTAAAGTAACATTAGAGGTTTAATATGTTATTCATTTATTTATTTATTATTGAACATGCCAAACTCCTCGTGCGCCACAAATGTACAGCACAAGGCTTACATAAGTAAGTATACAAAACAAAATTTCTTCTTTGAAAAGTCTTTGAAAAACAATTCTTTACACAAAAAAAATTAACAATAAGCGAGGGAGAAAATAAAAAAAGCATTGAAAACAAACAAATAATGCAAAAAATTTAATGAATTAGATAAGACAAAGTAAAATAATAATAATAATAAAAATGAAAAGAATAATACTGAACTCCCTCAAGAATAGAAAGTCAAAATTTCAATAATCAAATAATCAATATTTTAGAAGATCATACAAAAATATAAAACACAAAATACCTACTGTGAAAAAAATTTAAAAATGAATACAATTGAACTAATAGAGAGCAATGTTTTTAAAAAAATCACCATAAACGAAGATAATGTAATATTGAGCAAAGTAATGTAATATTGTGAATCGATTTAAATGATAACTTTGCAAATGTTTAAACTTAAAGGAAATCAGCAAAGTAAGTTTTAATACATATATTCTAGGAAAAGAGTTTAGGAAAATAAATGAGTCACTTAAGACATTAATATTTCAAGCTATTCTACCACAGTTTCTTTATTAAGATTTTCTATCCGAAGAATTTAAATCTTATTAATTTGCATATTAAGCATTCGTAATGAAACGCCATAGTTTGCTGAGAAAATTGGTAAATTTTCTTAAGTCTAGAAAAGCTCTGAGTGCTAAATTTATATCTTATAGACACATATAATAGAACGAGTTTAAATTTGTCCCCATTTAATGCAGTGAAAAATGATGCATCCTAAAATTATATGGAGACTTTCGAAGTTCCAGCTCTCATTACATTATATGACGTGAGCAAAATTAATGTTTGGTTGGTTGGTGACATGTACTCCGTTTCTAACTGAAGAGCCACATTTAGACATTCTGTACACAAGATATTGCTCAAAGTTTACTCGCTTTTAATGTTATTGCTCATATTTTACTCAAATATCATATATGCTATGAAAGGATGAATCTGAATACTTCTGACAAATTTGCCTTGAACTGTAACTTGACAATCGCGAAATAAGGCTAAACTCGTTTAATATATGTTCTTATGCATGTTTGAAATAAATATTTTAGATGATTGGTGTTTTAGATAATCATCCATCATTTTTAGCTTGGTTACTAAGACTTATTAAAAAATCACTGGAATATAATACAATAAATGAATCATATGAATGAATATCTGTTTCATCCATCAAAACTGGTGATTCTTGATTTCAACTGAGTACTTCAAACCATTTACTTTCAAACTTAAGACTCAACAAGAACATGTCAATTAAATTATTGATTGAAGTGTGCAAAATCTCCTTGGATATCAAATGATCTAAGTTTCGACTTTACTCACTGCATTTTTTCGCACAATAGTCCAGGCCCACTTATTCTTGCCATACCTAATGACAGAGGACTAGAGCAGAAGGATGAAGCTTATCTCGTTTGATCCACAAAGGACTTGTATGCCATCCATCAGTTCCTTCCTGAAGCTTCATGACTTAACCTACGAAAGATTGTAGGCTGTCTTGCAGTCAGATAGATTATGTTTAAAGTTTTTGCTTTCATATAGATAGATGCCTACACAAAAAGTTTTTTCTGGACGCGTTTGATTTATGACTGAGCATCTAAATTTGCAGTTGAAGATCGGGGTTCCTTGATGTGTTGTAGCTGTTTCTAACGGGCGAAGATGAATCTTCTGAATTTATTACTCATAGACTCCAATTCAGAAAGTTTCAAAAGCGTTCTAAGGAAGCCTGAAAATCTACAGTCTATAATATTTCAAAAATGATCCTCGGTTCTCTATAATATACTTTGTAGTTGCAGTATTTAAGAACTTATAGATCATGAACTTAAAAGATATAATGCAATAACACCAAATGATCTTTAACACCTTCGCGTTCATTGATTTCGCAGTGAAACCACACATTCGCCATTTTTTACTGCGCATGGGCGAAACGTAACGTAATTTTTCTTTGATAACGTAAGAGCCAAATATATAGCCAACTTAAATAAAAATTCCAGTTCAATAACGTTAGTATTCTCAAAGATATTGGCATTTCAAAAGCTAAATTGCTTTTGATCTCTAAGAGAAACAAAATGATGAGGGCTCTTGCAGAAACTGATATTTTTTTTATATTGAATCTTCGAAAGTAATATTGAATTTTATTAAGGTTGAATATCCTGAATACTCACGTATACTTATAAATTAAACATATAATTTAAATTGCATTTCGATGATAACTTATTCGGAGGAAAAAATAGCCCGTTACCGTTTACTGTTTTACAATGAAATAACAAAGAAGATGAAGTTTCTTGTGATTAATATGGAGTAAATTCCTGAAACTTAAAAAATAACTTTTAATTCTATTTCACTTTTCACTTTGAATTGCATTCTTCAAATTGCCAAAATATTTTGATCGGAAAATATTAAATTATCTGTTAAATGGAATTCTGATATTAATTTTTCTTATTCCTATATTGCTGCTGATGTCATGCATTCAGCAAACGAATTGAATTTATTTCGACTATTCTGCAGAAAACGTATGCACATTTAGGAGAGTTATAATTGAACCATTCAAAACTGAATAATTCACATTTCAAATAACGATAATCATGCTGCATATTGAAAAGATTACACTTTATTGTACAGAAAATAAAGAAAATAGAGAAGGAAAACTTCAAACTATATAAATTTACAAGAAATATAAAAAAGTAATTTTCAAGACTTTATAGCGAGTTTTAAAAGAAAATAGCATAAAATAAAAAGAAGAAACTTGTCAGTTAAGAAACCGGATTACATACTCTTACTGTTAGATTTATCAAAAAAGGTTGTTTTACAAATTTGACTCATTGTAAAAATATCTATAAGAAGTCAAGTCGTGTGACGATTACATCATGACAAACGCAACTACTCATATAATGAAAGATTTAATAGCATATTCTTTTAAGGTTTACTCTGAGAATGTGCCCTTTTTACTTTCTCATATACGAAGTATACAATGAGAAAGTATTGTAATCATCAAAAAATTCGAACTCGAGATTTTGATAATCTCCACGTTTTAGACCTCCCTGAGTCCGAAAAACACATTTTTGAATTATGTCTGTCTGTGTCTGTCTGTGAACACGATAACTCAAAAATTATTAAAGTTACTGGGATGAAATTTGGTATGTGATCGTTACACCTAATTTGTAGGTTTCTATCAAAGGTTGGGCAAAATCCGTCTAAGGGAAGTCTGTCTGTCTGTCCGTTTTCATGTGAATACGATGACTCCAAAACTTACATAGCTATAGAGATAAAATTTGGTACACAGTTTTATCATTAGAAATGTAGATTCGTATAAAATTTTGAACTAAATACGCCAAAGAGTTGACTTTCTTTCTGCCTGTATAATCCCATACTTGTAAATGCTATAAGTTTTAAACCCAAGGATTTAGATAAATGAAATTTGCTATGCGGTCTTCTAGCCTTGATTGTAGACTTGTGTGCAAATTTGGTTTCAATCGGTTATATAAAAGACGTTCAAATTGTATATTCCCTTTCCTTTAACTTAACTATAACGCGCCACATCGTTTAGCGGCGCACGACCGTCGTAAACTTGGCGCCTTTTTTGGTGCTATTTTACTGACTTGACGAATTTTATCTCGCTTGCATTCTTGACCCTTTCGTATTGCAGCGTTCTGCGAAGACAATATCAATAACACTCGCGGAGCTCCGCAATTTTTAGGAAGGGGGTTCGGGTAGGACTCTTTTGTTAGAAAGTATACGAGAAAGTTTAGGGAAGACCACTCCCGCTGGTTTTTCACGCAAAATGCTCAGTGGGTTTCAAAATTAAATTGGCTAATTGTATTTGACTACTATTATGTAAGCAGGAATTTATACCATTCAACTCATCGTATGTTACAAGGATCCGTTTTAAAAATTTGACTATATAAAGGCAAAAATCTAATTCGTCTTATACTACGTATAATGATCTATTTTGTAGCAGAGAAACATGAATAGCAAACTACTAGGGGTTTGATAATATTTATTACAGAAAATTTGCTGTTTTAATTATTTGTATTAAATCTTTTTTCTTTTCTGAGATTTTTTTTAACCATACAGTCTCACCATTTCCCTGCTTCGCAACATTTTGCTGCTGTTCTTGACTATAAAAAAAATATGTTCTTGATAAAATATGATAACATTAGAAACATAAATTTTTCTTTTCAACTTTTTATTTAAAAAATTTTAGTATTATTTGCTTTTGTGAGAACAGAAAAATCATAAATTAATCAATATGGAATTTCATAATCAAATAATATTCAGTTATATATTTCTATTATTCATTTCTATTCAGTTATGTAATTCTAAATTTTTTTCCTAACAAGTACTTTCATTGTTTTGGTTTGCTTAAAATGCTATTGAATACAAGAAAGCCTTAAAGTTGAATTATGTTTTGCTTTACACATTCACAAAATTACACCATAGTTAGAGCTTGATGTGTTGATTGCAATAACTATTCTAAACTATTCTGCTACCTAATTCTACTGAATTATTCTACGAAGTCTGAATCACTTACAGTTGTTTAATATTTAATTAAGCCTGAATCTTTAAACACAGCTTCAGAGATTGGATTGCGAGTAAAATCCCCATTAAAGTCTATAGCAATTCTTAATATATACGGTGTCAGTAATAAATAAATTGAATATAATTATAATACGATCCTTAAGAACTTCACACTAAACTAGAGTCTCTTTAAAAATTAAGAGAGCACTTAGTTACACGGCTTTTGTATTTTAAGTGCTAACACATTATTTAGATTATACCTGTACCAGACATAATTTTTAATTTAACGAATTATTGAATTTTTTGATCATGGGGTATTTAGAATTAATTCATGAGATTATAAGATTTTATTTTATAAACCACATAATTTTTATAAGGGATGCAGTTGAATAAATATTTTTTTTTACTTTCAACTCTTTATATATTAAAAAAGATTGTAATAAAAGAATAAATGTCCCATAAATACTTTTGATTCTATGCTTATTATAAAAAGGAAAATGACTTTAACAAGCAAAATATCCGGCTATGCCTGATCTTTTTCTTATCGAAGCCTTGAGAATGAAGGATAGAAAAACAATGTTATGCAAATTACATAATGTCTTATGAGTATTATTTTATTGATAGAATATTGTTTAAGTGAACCCCACTTTTTACTCTGCAGCATTTTTAGTCGAACATTAACCCATTAATGCCCAAGTCGCATTTTTAAAAAAATATTTTGTATAGTAATATTGCATGTCCTGAAATCAATTGGAAAAATACTAAAAAAATCCTGCCTGAAAAATTTACGTTTTATTTCCCTCCGAAGCTTCTTCCCTATTTATACAAAGTCATATAAATGCAAAAAAATTCTATCAAAATCTAAAATTATTAAGATATTTTATTCTTACAATTGTATTTACTGATATATTTGTTAAATGCAAGTAAATTAATTAGTGCAACCTTAACCCTCTCTTTTTGACAGTGCAAAATAATACTTTCCGAATCTTTTGACCTGATTCGAAAATAAAAATGCTACATTATCAATCGAATAATTTATATGTGTTGAAATAGATTGAATATAAAAGTAACGAATTCTTAAAAATACTTTTTGGTAAAATATATTTTGTAAAATATTTCCTGTGTGTTTCTGATGATTTTTATAAGCGTTCCTTAAACGAAACTCTAGCCATTAATGGGTTAAGACATGTGTACACAAAGTATCAAAAAATGGCTGTGGAATGAAACATATTATGCTAATCAATTCATTTATTTTTTATTTCAATGGTTCGCACCCACACTATTCAGAAAGAGGTAGATTCGGGTAAAATTAACCCTACAGTATTTTTAGTCGGCTAAGGAGGAATTTGTTTATCGGGTTTCATCAAAACCGTTCCTGCCATTCTGTTCACACATCCTAATGGCATCAGGCACGAGGCATGGGGCGGCGTTCTGTACACACATCTTTACACACCTTGGGAATAGTTATCATCATGAAAGGTTGATTAGAGAACTTTCAATCCCACCACATTTTTGGGTTAGCAATTTGAAATATGTGAAAAACATTTCATATCAATGGATTGATTTGTTACATGTATTTAAACGACCCATTACCGTAATTTTCAGGTAGAGGGTTGATATACCCCTACATAAATCGGCCAATGAAAAGCTTATGTTTCAGGTCTCATTAAATCGACTAAGCCGTTCAGAAGTTGATACTGAAATAGCCATACACACACACGCTGAGTTTTATATGTATAAATAGTTAAGTTTTTGAACTTTTAATAAGAAGCAGTTTTTGATTATTATTTTTATTAGACGAAATTCAAGATCACGTCTTGTGAAAATACTGAGTACATTGGTTAGCTTGCTCTTTTTGGCAAGTATGGACCTTTCAAAATACAAACTATGGTTGTTCCGGCTGTAGTAACTAATTTGTTTCATGAATTTCGACTGATTTTAAGACCAATATATATTTGCATTTTGAGAAATCAGTCAGTAAGTTAGATTACCAATACTTCGTTACTTTAACCCTTTCAAGTTCATTACATGTTTCGTTCTGAAAATTATTAAATTAATTTCAAAAATGAGTATTAGACGTCAAGCTGATCATAAATACGTAAAGGAAAAAAATTAGAATTTTTTATTTTCGAGAAATTTGTGGTTTCACAGTGAAACCAAACATTTTACTTAACTTTTTCAACGCTTCTTTTTATTCATCTAAAAAAATGAAAGCTGTAATTTATAATTCAGAATGACCATAGTATGTCCATATGGTATTATTAAAAATAAATAATATTTTGTATTTTTAAAAGCTAGTGGAATTTGTGATATTTAAAGTGACTTGATCTTAAGTATTATTTGTTACATTTTGGGTCGTTGCTAAAATCTAGCGAACAGAGAAGAAGTAAGAGTTTAAATAGGCTGCTAAGTTCAGAACAAAATGTTAAAAAGTTGTTTCTTAAAAAGTGTTTAATGGGTGGTTTCACTATAAAACCAATGAACGCTAAAGGTTCAAAGAGCACATCATTTTCAGCGTAATCTCAATCCAATAGTAAAACAGCTGTTTATCTGCCGGACATCTTAAGTTTTCCAGTTTACAGATTAGAACAATTTATCAGATCATCCTCATTTACAAGCCGTTCTATCTCTTTCTAAAACCCTCTGTCTATCTTTCTACTTCTTGTAACTCTTATATACTGTCATGAATGAAAACATTTAGAGCAACAACTAATGATGCTTATCTGAACAGCTGGAGATAAACATAATTCATTTGACTTCCTTTACTTCTAAGATAATACTTGTAAAATTATTTCTGTGAAATTAATAATTATGAAAATTAATGCATTTTGCTATTTGTTTATCTCAAGATTAGGTTTTTCTAACACCTCTCTAAAGTTTCTCTCTGAGACCTCTCTTAGGTTTTTCTGGCACCCACCTAAATGTACTCTGAATGGTAAAAAATGCTGATTTTTTAATAAGTATTGGATACAATGAATAATAATTTTGCATGTTTTCTAACATTAATTTATTATTAATCAGAAGACTTTTTCATTTATAAAAAAAAGCTAAAATCAATTTAGATAAATAAAAAGGGATTTATTTTATTTCAAAATGAACAATGAAACAAACTTTATTAGGGGCATTTCAAAATTTGTTCATTAACAGTTTGTTCATTTGTCCGTTAGATAACCATTATTGAAAATTTTTGTTTTGTTTTGTATTTCAAATTATTCCTGTCTGTTTAAGATCAATAACAGTTAGTAAATACAATTAGAATCAACCATAATTTTGTCCCCATAATAACCATCAAACTAAATTTTTTTTTGCCTTTGATTGCTCTTTGTACTGATATACCGTTTAGCACGTCATGTTGGATATCAAACGCTAAGAGAACTCGTAACTTTTCAGTTCTAGTTTTAATTAAAGCAAGGAAAATATTCTCATATCATTAAATTTGTAATTTCAAGAAAATTATTTTCTAACTAAATTTACTAAATTTAGTTATTAGCTTTTCACCTATCCATACAGAAGAAGTGTTTTAATTGTTATTCATTCTCAAAAAATTTTCAGAATTTCTTAATGTATTTTAAGTTTTTTCTTTTTTGTGTTTCTTCTTTGTGAATTATCACTTTTCAAATATACAGACTTGATATTAATATTAGCTTAATATCAAATCATATTTATAACATTCTTTCTATATAACAGTTCATTCTTATTATTCATAATCATTTCAACATATAGGGGTTATTATCGTTTTCTACCTTTTCGTGGTTTTTGTTCTGCATTTCTTTTCCTCTAAATAAATTAATTGAAAAAAAGGAAAATATCCTAAGAGAATAAATAAATTTTCACATTAACTGCATTTCTTACATAATGAATCAGAAAAATATGCTACAATAAATAATACAAATAAGAAAGTTTAGAAATTATACACAATACAACCTTAATTCAAATTAGTTTTTAATAATAATTTTGAAATGCCTTCCCTATTAGCACAAGATATTTTACGATATCTTCACGATGTTGCTACGATATTCAGAATGGCGCACAACTTCGTAAAGATATCGTAAGAATATTGTAGAGCATCTTGTGCTGATAGTGTTATTTGGATGCAGATTTCAAAAAATTGAAAGGCTGATGGTTTTTCAAACAATATTTTAAGTATTTCCTGTACAAAACCTAGACAATAACACTCAAAAAGACTCGAAAATTTTAATTAATTCATGTTTGTATTAAAAAATGAAAATTTGTTTGAAAATTATGTTTTTTTAATCGAAGTTTCAGATATTTAGATTAGATACCTAATTTTTATATTGAAGATTACCATTAAGTATTAGTCTTTTTTAAAGACAAAAATCAAGTAATAACACTTTTAGGCAAAACTAGTACAATATATTTCCAAATTAAAATCTAAAAGGATAATAAGAGGTTTTAAATACTATGCTTTCTTCAACTGAAAACATGCAGATAAAAATAAAATATTTCACCCAATATAAAAAGAGCGCCATAAAGGCCTGATTATCACAAGGCCTTTGAATGCGCACATATACAAAGCAAAATCCCCCGAAGTAATAAAAAATTCTGCAAAAGATGAAAAAAATCTTCTTCTTAGTCATTACCAGTCAAAGTACCGAGTTCAGAAAATGGCTGCAAGACGATCAATATTAAAACCAACAAAGCCTTTGAAATCAACTATGCTTATTTAATAATAAAAATTTGATCTCGGCTGGTGAAATGCAAGACCTTAAGACCATCAGAGGAAAGCTTATCAACGGTCAGAGCTTTTTTAGAAAGAAGACTTCCTATGGTCGCTTTTTGTTATACTCTGTGATTAAAACTTTTTCAATTAACTTTGAGAGAAAAAAGAGATATATACAAAAGTTGCCTGGACAAAAAATCGACAAAAACGATGCGGATACGGGTAACTTTTTTGTTGTTCTTAATAGGTTTACGTTGGAGTATTGAGAGAACTATAGATAAGTAATATGCCTTTGTGAATTCGATAGCAGAGGAATGGTAAAGAGTCTAATCAGAATAATTTCCCTTCATTGCATGCATCCTTTCCTAATACACATAGTTAAATAAAAAAAGAAATTTTAGTAGACAAAGTGAAAGAACTCTAAGAAGGTTGTTGTAAACAAAGCTTAAATTTAAAAAGAAAATCATCTTCACAAAGAACGATCATTAAAAGCAATACAACATTTGTATGAATGAATTTTCTGAATTACTACATCCTTGATTAAGAATTTTACTCGAGAATTTAAATGTTCATTTAGTGCTTTCAAAAAACTTCATAAAATACTTTTCTCATTCTAAATTGCATAGGACCAAATATTTTTAACAATTTAAGTGTTTTTGATGGTAACTGGTTACCATAAAAGGATTTGAAGACTAATGAACCTAATTAAATCGAAAACTAACTCGACTTTCATGAAAAGGATATATGCATGAGTAATGAATAAAAATCGTTATTTATTCAGAATACCAATTTTACAATAAAGCAGCGGTTAAACCAACAAAATTAATTAAATTCCTCTTTTAAGATCCATTTAAGTTGTTTAAAAAACCCTCATGCACTCAATAAACGCAAAAAAGTCATTAGCTGTTTAAATTAAGAAAATCATTTGCATATAAACCTTTCTGTGACACAGCACAGTAGCAATGGTAAATGGAAGATATTTTTAGAAGTGCAATATCTTTATATTGCAAATATCTGTATAAATAACATTCTGAGACAAATAATAGATCTTCATTCTCTACCTTTTTAAAGACAATTGAAACACTACAACTGAAACGGGCTACAATTAAAAACAATCATACTATCTGAGTATCCATAATTCCACTAAACACGTGCGTCTAATAGTAGGCTTTAAATGACAGTGTTTATTGCAAAATTCGACGAATGATTTTTCTGAAATATTTTTAAATGACATCTTGTTAATTCCATAAAAATTTATCTTTTAAAACTCGTTAACAAATGAATTTAAATTTATAAATAAAGAAAATTAAATCAAGTAAATGAAATCAGAGAAAAGCTCTTATTTTCTCTGTCATGATCTTGAAATTTTAATTTAGAAAGACAACAAAAAATCAGGCTTATGACGAAATATTTACTCTACTTGGACAAAATATTCCACAATACATGTGCGTTATTTTTATCGTATTGTATAATATTGCGAATTTGACTATCGTAAAATTTCTGTACAATATATTTGTTCTACTAACATCAGTTTGAATTTGAGGTTTTTACATTAATTAGCTTATAATACACCAGAAATGATAAGATTATTATAGAAATGATATTTATTTTTTTCATAAGCATGACAGATGTTCTACAACTTCCTGCCGCAAGATAGCCCGAAAGTAGTATAAAATGCGAAATAAAAATTTGGAATTAAATGTGAATATTAAATCAATAATGGAATGTTCTACGATTGTTATCGAACTAAAATATTGAATTAATTTACTTTATCTTTTATTTTATAAATTATAGCATATTTGTGAAAGCACCAGTTTCAACAGTATTCTAACAAAGGTTTAAGAATGTATTCTACTAATTTTCATTTGTATATGAAATCATATATGGAATTACGATGTCAAGATATTGTACTGGTAGACAAGATTTATTTTGTTCCATTTGTAGCAATTTAGTTGCTAAAAGAAACATTTTATGAGGTATTTAATTTCCAATATAAAACGTAAGAGTCAGGACAGCTGTGATAACTTTTATCTGTGTTTAATTCATTTATTAGTTTAAATAATTTTTAAATGTCATGTGAAACGAAAGCTAGTAAGTAAAAAATTTAATGAAAACAGTTTTTAAAGTCACACTTTTATTATTGAATTAAAAAGTAGATTTTTTATTTAATTATTTTCTACTTTATAGTTCATAATTTACTAGTAGTTCTGTGAACAGTAGACATCGCTCCCAGCCCCAAATTAAAAAAAATCTAAGATTTTCTCTTCATCACATTTTCTTAAAAGCTTAGAAAATGTTCTTCATTGTGAAGACAGCATTTTTTGTTGGGACACCGAACATCATAATTTGACTCTCGAGGAGATACACTCACTGGTTTACAAAAGTTTAGCGCAATTCTTAAGGTGCGACAAATTTGGAGTTAATATGGTTGCAATGGTTCGCAATAAGTTGCGGAGAGCCGTGGAACATACAGAAATCGGAGATCACATTTTACATTTAAAATCTCATCACGATGGCATTTAGGGGGCGAGCAGAAAGTGATGAAGACGAAAAGGGGTCCCGTTTCACAGAAAGATGTAACGAGATGAAACTTTCATCAATGGTTTCATTTGATGCGCATAATATTTACATGCATTTTTGTAAAAATAGCGCGAATATTCTGGAAAGTATAAAGGTTAAATATAAAACTTGTTGATAGCTGTTTTTCGTGTTTAGTTCCTTATTGCATTTCTCTTTTCGTGAAAGGATCTTCGGCGATTCTACAAAACGGTTCATATTATAATGTAAGGTCCTAATTATTTTTAAAGTTCATTTTGGTAATAAAAGAGTGAGTGACAACGGAACATTAATATCATGACATCAGAGTTATAAATAAACATAGTTCGCTTATCGCTATGTATCGCTGTGCATCGTTATCCGCATTTCGTTAAATAAATGTTATCCATTTTTATAATTTTTGGCTTTCTTTTAGTTCTAAATTTATATTTAAATTCATTCACCTACTAAACGATTTCTTTTATGCCTTAAATGGCACAGTCGGTAGGATTTTGTGTAGCTAAAGCAATTCGCCACTTTTCTTTAGTAATAACGCCGATGCTCATTAAAATGCGGTCAGATTGGGGTATAGAAGATGGAGCTTTTTCCAAGAGAGTGTCTTTTGTGTAAATGTACTCTACGTTTTCGTTCCTCTTAAGTTTACGATCACTTTGATGTGCTAAATTTCTTGCGCTGTAATGCGCCTTTTAAGTTATTCAGACCAGTCATTATAACGGTAACTCTGAGTTATTTGCCAATTTTTAGCTGATCCGACAAGACGTGAGATATCATTTGCCAATTTCAGTTCATTTGTCCAGTTTGCTAGTGTTGGAAATTCTTTCAACTTCTTTTATCCACACAGACGCATTATCCATTATATTTTCTTGAAATATTTGAACAGAATTTGCTGTATAGTTAGTTGATGTAATTTGTATTACATTTGGAGAATTTATTTGTCGTTCTAATAACTGTTTTGGGGATTCCATTAACGTAGTGAGAACTGAAGCAATATTTGGATCAATTTTTGAAGATGTCTGTGGAAGTTGGCGATGTTTTAATACTTCAATTTGCATCTGCAACTGTTGGATTTCGTTCAATAAATCAGCGCTGTTCAGATATGTTTCAGAAATTTCATATTGCTTTGCTAATTCAGCAGCATCTCTAGTTCTTTAATTTCGCTTATCTTTAGGCGGAATATCTAAATATTTTGAAAAAGATGGCACCAAAAAATCACAGAAAAAAATTCAATCCTTAAATTAGTTATTTAAAAAATATCATCGAGAAAATTTCGCTATTTAATAGCATCAAATTAAAGTAACTTTTCCAACTCACTTCGTTAGAACTGAGAAGATGGAACTCAAAATAACTTGGCGATAAATATTAAAATTTGGCAAATATATATATATAAAACTTCAAGAAGCACTTACTAAGCGAAAAGCTGTCGTTGCTGTGGAGATCAAACGATTTATAAGGCAGGCGAAATTATCTTGGCGAGATCGCATTTCTTGGCGAGAAGCGTCTGATAATTCCATTTAGGATTAACAATTACAAGCGAATTTTTAAAGCTCTTTAAATTGCCGAGTGCGCCATATAAGGTATAAAAGAAATAGTTTAGATGGTGAATTAGTTTAAATATAAATTTAGAACTAAAAGAAAGCCAAAGATTATAAAAATAGATAACATTTATTTAGCGAAATGCGGATAACTATACACAGCTGTACATAGTGATAAGCGAACTATGTTTATTTATAACTCTGATGTCACAAAATAATGTTCCGTTGCCACTCACTCTTTCATTACCAGTTAAATTAATTAATATAATAATTATACATAATTAAAAAATTATTTTATTATCGAATTAAAATAATAAGAAATAAATCATATACACCTTTTTCTATTTCTTCAAGAAATATTCTGCCAAATTTGAAGGAAATCGAACAACGCTTTTGGTCGTAATCGCGTAACAAACAAATTTACAAACAGACAAAGTGCTGAATGCTTGAGTTAAAACGTAGACCTCGCTTCGCTTGGTCAATAATTCATTATTATAATATTAATATTATTGAATCTTGAAATCAGTTTTTCTCAAATTCACTACTAGGTGGTGTTATTCGTTGGCAATAAATATTTAATTAAATTAATTGATAAACAGATATTTAAATTCTTAAAATATTCAAATAGTTATTTGTCGTCGAGACCACAGAAGTGTGCAAAATTTCAGAACTCTAGCACATTAGAAAATGAGTGAAAAAGCGGTTACAAAATTCCATCTTTACAAACATGAAATAAGTCAAGCTGAAAAAAGCATATTAAAAAGTAACTCAAGTGGTTTTAAATGCTTCCCTTTAATCAACTGAAGAGAGAGAGAGATTATTAAATTTCTATATTTTATTAGTATTTTATTACAAGATACTTAATTGCTCTAATATTGTCCGGTTTTTTTCGGAAACATTATGTTGATGCTAATTTATTTTATGTGATGCATTCCTTTAAAACTATATACCCACAGTTGCATTTCAATTATCCAACATAAATGGACATCATCGATGTCGGATAAGTGAAATTGTCAAATAATAAGGAAAGAAAGAAATGGAACACTTTTTGTGTAAAATACCCCAAATTAAACAATATCTTTCATGACACACTGCATTTCAAGATAAAAAGAGAAGATGAATAAACAACAAACTGATCATCTGGATCTACTTATTTTAAATAAAAACAATAAAACAATTGATAAAGACGAAACAGATTTTTAAAAATTGTTATAATAAGTTACATCCTTGCAGTTAGGTGTTTTCTAGATTTAGATTAAACCATCTAATAAAAAGCATTTGAGACTTCCTCTTGGTGCCAGTGCACTTCAAAGCTACTTCAATAAATTTGTTCCATCCTTATTAGTCATTTCGGAACAGCTTTGATATAGGCATCATTGGCGATAATCTTGTATTGGCGACTTTTTGTCGCCTAACCGAACATCGTATCGTTAAGTCGCCAAAACAAAATATCGCCAATGGGGTCCTATATTGAAGCTGTTGAAAAAAGTCGCCAAAGCAAAATATCGCCAATGGGCTCCTATATTGAAGCTGTTGAAAAAAGTCTCCAGAACAAAAGTATCGCCAGTGATGCCGTATACCAAAGCTCTACCGTCATTTCAAAATAGCCGATCAACTTTCGGGACCAACAGAATAATCATCTGCAATTTTCTGCAGAATTTCAGTTTTATCAAATCTCTCGGTAGATTTTAATTTGTCCTTCACTGAAACAACATCCTTTTTCCTTTAATTGCCATAATAGAACAGTTGCATAAAAAATGCAATCAAAACACGGAAATTATTACAAAACATTAACGAGAGATAAACAACGACATTCACTACCACAGTGGCTAATAAATCTGGTGTCGCCAGGAACAATCCCTTTATAGAAACCTGGGTACCTAACTTCATCTCCTATAAACTGTAAAACAAAAATCCACCTAAAAAAGTACAACTACTGAGTTCCAATTTTGGACTTATGATTTGCAAGTGATTCAGAATTGATGTCGTTAAAAGTGAAATTTCGGATAAGTTTTCCAGAATTTTTACTTAAGCATAACTCTACACAATATATTCTGCTTCATTAATGTCCACCATTGGAAATATTCATTTGAGTCCAATGCACATCGTTTCAAAATAAAAAAATATATATATCGCGCGACTCAAAAAAGCGAAGCTCACCATAAACACTGTTATTTCTGCAGAAATTGTGTCTACAGGTGATGAAAACGCACGCCCCATTTTTCAATATATTAATAATTCAAATACTCATGAATAGTAAAGTGAATAATCGACTCGGCCACTGATAACCACGCATATTTTCTTAAAAGTTCATATTTTAATTCAGCACGTAAACTTCTAACACAGATTTTAATAATTTCAAAAATGAGAAGGTCTTAAAATGCAAACTCAAATCTTCCCATTTTTAGTGAAGTAGAAAAGGCAACCAATACACACTACGTGTTCTTCGGCAACTGCTTAAAGCGTTATGTTCTTCTGAACCTTTTTATGGATATCTCCATTATCAGAAAACAGAACATAAAACCATTTCCCATTACTGTTCTTTTTTTGATAACGTATTTAGCTTAACAAATATATTACATCTTTATGCAGAAAATGATATAGCGCAAAGCTTGAGTTAATCCTTTATCGCTGGCATGAAACCTCCGCTAACTTCCTATCCCAAACTTGGCAATCTTTTTCTTGCGAGGATGTTAACAACCACGACTGCTTCGTCTTTTAATAATTCATGAAAGACTACACTGTCTGCCGTTTATAGCACGCACGTTTCATTCAGCATACATTCTGTCTTTGCGTTTATTCTCAGAGAGGGAAGTTTGAATTTCTTTTCTGTAAAGGGATTCGAAGTCGATGAGAAACAGGAGACGGACATACTAAACCGTATATATTTACTCAGTCGCGTGGTTTTTAAACGATTTCGGGCAATTTTTCCATTGCGAAAATCGAATGAATACTCCATGAAAATAAAGAAGAGGATTTCAGTTCTGCATTTGTTTGAAATGAGATTCTGATTAGGTTGGAAAATTGGAATGGAATAGGATTTTTTATTCCTATTTTGGGGCGTAGTTCATAAAAGTTTTTCAGTTTTAAGTATAAGGTAGTCAAAATCACGGATTCCCTATATTTTTCCTCCTGAAGTTATTACGAGGTTTCTTTTTTTCTCTCAGTAATCGTGAAATGTGTAGAGTGGATCCGCCCGAAACTTTCTGAAAATGTATATTTATAGATCAGAAAGTAGTCGTAAGAAGTAAACATTGGAATCTCAAGTTCAATAAAAGCAGCATTTAGGGTTTACTTTAATAGAATATTTAAATATTCATTTTTTATAAAGAAAAAATATGAATTATTCAAAATAAATGTTTTGTAAATTTGTATGAATACAATGTAATCGTAAAAGTGTTAATCATTCTTACTCATTTATAGTTTATTAATATTCATGAAATAGCAGAGATTTTGATAAAATGTTAAAGCCAATGCACGTATAAATGACTTTAGTTTTACTTTTAATTTAGATTAAATAGATAGTTTCAATTGATCTTAAAATAGTAATTGAAATTCATTTGCCTTTTAATTCCAAAAATTGCTTATTTTTCAAATAATCATTATACTTAAACATTCGGGAACACTTAAATTCCAACAATACTGGTGACATATCAGGCTGCAATAATATTACCTTTAAGAGTTGAGTTTCATTTCTCCATTACCAACAATAGAGAAACCGTAAGTTAAAATTATTTGAAGGTGTGAAACAATGCTTTAAAACTCTTAAAATGGGCAACAGTATTGTAAAAGAAACATTTATTTCATAGTATATAGATAAAATATTAATCGAATTTAAATTTGTTTCAAATTTTGCATCTGAAAATGATTGATTCAATCATGAGGCATTTAAAAAATAAAATATTTTTTACTAACAATAAGTATAATATAAAAACTAACAATTGGTATAATAATAAATGTCTAAACGACTAAATGAAAATTGGTCTGAAATAATGTGGTGAATGTAAAAAAATTAGAAATTGATATAGGTTCAGCTATTAGTTATGTTAAACAAGTATAAAACTTTACATAAAGGAGTTCAGTTACAATTCTCCTTCAATGGCAATTGAAAAACCGTAAATTAAAAGGATTTGAAAGAATAGATTTAAAAAAGGAGGTTTAGAACTTTAAAAAAAATTGTTTAAAAAGTTCATTAGATAGAAATAGTATAAGAAAGAAATAGTATAATATATAGTAGTAAGAAATTTTAGATTTTACATTTCCTCGAAATTTTTTAAGTAAACATAAATTTATTAACAGAGGATGTACAGAGGATGAACAGAGGATGAGGAAGCATTTTTTCTGCTAAAACTGAAGTATAAGTTTATAAAGAAATATTATCCAGCTATTAAATAGCGTTGATGCTATCAAAAAATCCTTGTTTACACAGAATAAAAGCATGGGGGAAACATTCTTTTGTGATTAGTATAAGGAAAATAAAAATCGAGGGCATATGTCCCATTGACATAAGCATTAATCTATCAAAAGCAGAATCCCGCTGACATTTACAAGCATGCTAACTTAGGAAAGTGGAACAGTATGCTCTGTTGACAAGTGATTACATACTAACATATAGATGTAACATTTAATGCCATCAAGAAAAAAAAGATTCAAAATATTCTCTAAAAATTTTGTTGAAAAGAATCAATAAACTTGAAATTTTCCGTGTTTTCATGCAATATATTTATTGTTAAAGTCGAGCATGTTTACCTTAATTAATTGTGAAAGGGCTTATAAGCAAGAGGAAAATTGCACAAACTGTTAGTTAAAAAATAAAATCTTAAACCAGTCATTGTTATTTAAAAGTTAAAACATAGGAGTAACAATAGTTTTTAGAAGAATTCATTAAGACAAAATTGTTGGTGATCCTCAATTTTTATGATTTAAAATAGAAATAAAATCATGCGTATGATTTATTAAGGTATTCTTCGTCGTTTTTGCATTATCAGTACAAATAAGACATTCTGCAAGTTATAAGTCATACTGCAAGATGGACTTATTGTGTTTTTATAATGAAAATTTACTAAATTGATTGCATGAACTTAAAATAAACAAACAAATAAAAAAATATTTTACACTGAATTCAAAACATTATTTTAAGAGATAAGAATGATAGTTTTAAATTATCACGATTAATATATACATCATAAAGCATTAGTACATAGTCTCTTTTTAAGGGCATAGTTTGTTTACTTTATCGAAGAAAGAAAGAATCAAAAATTAGTACGTGAGTCACTCGAAATTCTCCCCTCCTTTTGAGATCTAACATTCGAGAAGACTTTCTTAAGATATGAATACTGTAGCAGAGCAAAGAGCGTGTAGAAGAATTTTGTTACACACAGTCGCAAAAAGCTTCACAGCAGATGATTTGATAATTTCCTCTATATTAATAAGTAAAAATAATCATAAAAATAATCAGAAAAATAATTTTGCTTTAAAATATTCTTATTAAGCTTTATCAAATCATTGCACTAAACTGCATTTCTTTTTATTTATCTATTTCAATTCTACCTTTGTGTGCTTTATCTTCCTAGTTGTATGCACACCTTGAAATATATTTTCTGGCAAATATATGGTAGCAAATATCTTTTCTTGTGGAAAAGTAATCGCGATTGGAAAATTTCAAAAGGTGAGCACCAAATACTTTTTTTATGTAATGTTAAAATTTATTCATGAAGGAGAAATCGAGGTGACTTACTAAATTTATTGTTTTAGCTTAGATTTGTTAAACTTCTTCCCATTTTCCGTCCCCAGAATAATGTATGGCTTTCACAAATTTTCAAGTTCTTCTTTTCGACAGAAGAAGCTACAGATCTTCGAAATTTTCTCTGTTCGGGCTGCAAATACAAACCCTTAAAGTTCAAAACTTCTTTGGATTTAAACTCGTCTCCATCTTATGTTTCAGTCAACTGATGAAACTATGTGGTTATGAAACAAGACTTAACACTTCTGTGTTTATAATATCTTACGCGAAAGTGATTGTCGGCTAAGAATGGAGTAATCGTTTAAAATACTTATTTTCAATTTCAAAGCTATTTTTTGTTCCATGTTTCAAGTTGAAGCCTTATCTTCCGGTAAACGTAAAGTCGATCGTAACAACCCAAGATTTGGGAAATATTTATTTTATGGTCAGCATGTAATTCATTTCGTGCAGAGCCTAGTTGCACTCACTTGCGGTTCCCTTGTTCCTCTATCATCTTGACATTTTCTTATTATTCCCTAGGACTTAAGTTTGCATATCAACAACAAGAAAAATTCTACACAAGTGTGTGCCTTGTCGTCACACACTTGACCATTTGGATTGGATTAATTTTAACATGGTAAACTCTACTTAACTTCAAACCAAATAGTAAAATGACTTTGAAAGGAAGAAATAGGTGAAATAATGTTCTGATAATAATGAGAGAACATTGCAATATTTTTTTTACAGAATATGTAGGATGTCACTAGAGGAACTCATTTTGTCGAGAAATTTCTTTTATTAAATGAATGAGAAGCTATATTTTGATTGAGAATTTCGAACCTAAGTCGCATATCATGTATTTCAACACTTTCTATTGAAGAATGACTCCAACAGAATAAAGCAACAAGAACTGTGAAATTATCTACTAACGTTCTGCTTCTCTTCGGCTACATAAAAGATGAAATTATTTCGAGGATTTGCATACTGGATCTCTTTATCCTTCATCATCACTGCACCATTTCATCGGCTTCTTCTTTCCGTGATCATTTTCGATCACGGAAAGCGTGCGGTTCCGTTTGGCTTGACGCTCCCCAACGCGCGTGGCTGTTCAAGACCGGAGCACTTTTTCTTGTTAAGTCTAATTGCACTGCTGTCAGTCGGTAGCTGAAAACCACAAGAGCTTGCAAGTCGTTCTCAAAGGGTTAAAGATCTATGTTTTATTTTATGATGGAGCACTTTGTGTTTGTATAAAATTATATAAAGGTAAATAATTCACAAAGTATTTTTTTTATGTCTTGTATTATCAGTTTGTCTGAAAACCTCTTATATCTGAATTTTAAAATATTCTGAATATACAGGGTGCCCACTTAAATAAGGGCCACCTCTTCTTAACTTCAGAACGACGGCAACTATAGTCATAAAAGTAGTGTCTAGATATAGTAAAATGTCTATGCGCTATGGGATGAGACCCCTTACAGCGCCATCTGGTTGCAAACTCCGGACAAGCAATGCAAAGTTGTGGAGCGTTATTGATTTAGTACAAAAAAACGCCTTGTGCATATTAATACTAAGAACACAACGCTCAAAATGCACATTTGATTATTCTCGATTTCGAAACTGTGACGTCACAAAACAGTTTAGAAAGAGAAAAAACAATTAGTTATCACAAGATACCTTAATTTTCGGTGTCCAAAGTTCTCTCCGTCATCTACAATACAGATATGAGCCTTTGTTTGAATTTCACTTTGCACACGTTGTAGCATATAGTTGGGTGCGCTAGCACAAGCACTAGTAATACACCATCGAAAGTCCTGAAACGTTGGCGGAAAGGTCACATACACCTGCTGTTTGAGTTATTCCTACAGGAAAAAGTATAATAGGGTCATTTTTTTTGTACAAAAAATAACATTTTCTCCTTTTGTTCATGTCTTGTGACGTCACAATTTCGGAAAATGCGAACAAACAAATGTGCATTTTAAGCGTTTTATTCTTTGTTTTAATATGTACGAGGTGCCTTTTTGTACTAAATAAATAACGCTCTGCAACTTCGTGATTATCATTTCCCACCTATTTTGTACCGTTTTCGAGATACGAACGCTAACTCCGGTGTTTGTCTCATCGCATAGTGCATAAACGTTTTACTATATCTACACACTACTTTTATGACTATAGTTGCCGCCGTTCTGAAGTTAAGAAGGGGTGCTCCTTATTTAAGTGGGCACTCTGTATACATAGCCGTCGTTATAAAAAAATAAATAACTAAATTTCTAAAAGACGTTGTAGTGTAGAATCTCATAATAGCATAGAGCTACGTATCAGAAAGTATTTTATATATTATATAAAAAATTTTGCATATTTATGAACATATTTATAATGTTGTGTGGTTGCTGGTGTTTAACTTTCACATGCATTTGTCTTCTTGTAACCTTCTAGGATCAAGGTAGCTATAAATATTACTTGATTTAATCTTTGGCATCTGTTTGCTCTATCTGTGCTTAGTATGGCCATATTAATATTCTCATAAATATTTAAATAAATTTAGTATTTTTATTCACATCTAGAAAAAATTAGAGAAATATATCTTCGTTCTATCGTCTGTTGACATCTAAACTATGAAATATAGATATTGCTGCTTTGTTACGTAAAACTTGCCCTTTCTACGATCACCAAGTTATTAAATATTATTGCATTAAATAACTAGTTTATCAACTAACAAAGCAGCTGATTTCATAACTTCTGAAAAGGAAAGATAACACGGTAACACTAACGGAGTTTCTTTTGCAGAGTACCGCGTGGATTCAAAACATCCAATTCACCTTCACATCTAATTAAGATTTGTTCTCTTAATTAAAATATCAGTTCATTAATTCGAATTTGAGTTTTTAAAAAGTTGAAGTTTATTAGGAGGAACGACTTTTGCTCGAGTGGAGTTACTGGAGTTATTAAAAAATTCTTGCGTAAAACATTTTTGGATAGAAACGTTAGTGTGGTGTGAAATTTGGAAAAGGAGTGATTCCGTGACCAAATACCGTATTATTTCGTTGAAATTGGAGATAAAATTCTACAGGATGGTAATTTCGAGTAAAATGGGCTAAAAACAAAACAATTCGGAGGAAGTTTGGTGAATATTTTGAGATTTGGAAAGTAAGAGCTCTCGGTAAAATCGCGGAGTTTGCTCAACATAGCGATTTGATTATGTTCGAAAGTTAGAAATTTTGAAAGAACGATCGGATAATAAACATAGGTTTTAATCATATTTACATTAAAAGTCTTCCATTCAAGAGAAAACTATAGATTGAATTCTGCTGACTTAAGGTTTTACTAGAGTTTCATACATAAACTTAGAAATGTTTCCCTTGTAGATGAAACCGCATTTTTTAGGATATTCATCATTACTTCCATTAAGTTTTTTCGTTCCTACAATGTTCTTCATTTTCTACACTGGTGTCAAAAATTGAAGTAACATTCTTAAGATGCGAAAAATTTGGAGCTATTATTTATAAAATGTCTCGCAATCAGTTGAGGAGAATCGTAGGCCATACTGGCGTCGGAACTCATATTTTACAGTGAAGATTCGGTCACGAGGGCATTTAAGGGGACGACCGAAAAGGGATGAAGACGAAACTGGATATTGACCCCTTCCGTTTCACAAAAAGCTGATAATGAGATGAAGCTTTCATCAGTGATTATGCGTAAGGAGCATAATATTTACATGCATTTTCGTAAAAATAGCTTGAATATTCGGGAAGATATAAAGGTTTCTTTAAAAAATCCTATATTTTTCCGCGTGTTTTTTGTTTATAACATGCAGAGTTTTAAACCAAATAGTACGCAACTTACAGAATACTTGACAATATGTAAAAGAAGCCCTGAGTTAAAATTTGAAATAAATATTTTGAATATTGCAGGAAATATGAGCATTTGTAGTAAACAATTTTTTACTGCGCATGTGTTAAACGTAGAAAGAAACGTTAAGAAACTTTTTATATACAAAGCATCTTCAGATAGCAATGATCGAAATGCAATTTAAACTATGTATTTTATTTATAAGTATGCATGGTATTCAGAATATTCAACCTTTATAAATTTCAATAAAACTCTCCGAAGATTAAAATTTAAAAAAATATTAAGTTTCTGAAAAAGCCCTCATCATTTTGTTTCTCTCTTTTTTTTAACTCACACCGGTCCAGCGGGTGTGGGTTTTAAATTTTTAAAAAGACAAATGCAAATTCTACACACTCCAGTGCCAATATCTTTCGAAATCTTAATGTTATTCGACTAGAATTTTTGTATAAGCTACCCTATGTTTCTGGCTTCCAAATTATAAAAGAAAAATTTATGTTTTGTACATGCGCAGTAAAAAATTGTTTATTACAAATGTTTATATTTCCTGTAATATTCAAATCATTTATTTCAAATTTTAATACAAGGTTTCTTTTACATATTGTCATGTATTCTGAAAGTTTCGTACTATTTGGTTAAAAAGTCTTCATGCTATAAGCAAAAAACATGCGGAAAAATTTGAGATCTTTTAAAGAAACCTATATGTTATCTTCCCAAATATTCTAGCTATTTTTACGAAAATGCATGTAAATATTGCGCTCATTACACATAGCCAATGATGAAAGTTTCATCTCATTAATATCTTTCTGTTGAACGGGATGGGTCATAATCCATTTTCGCTTCATCCCTTTCTAGTCATCCCTCTGAATGCCCTTGTGACCGAATCTTCACTGTAAAATATGAATTTCGATTATAGTATGTCTCACGATTCTCTGCAACTGATTCCAAACCATGTATCCATATTAACTCCAAATTTTTGGCCTGTTAAGAATGTTACTCTAAATTTGGACACCAATGCACTTCTTGAAGTGAATCTCCTTGGCGAAAGTAATATGTTTATAGTTCTTATGACCACTTTAATCTGTGAAGCTTTTGTTCTAAACCTCTTTTTCTCCGCTGAAACATGAAAGAATATTTAATACTTTTGCAAAAAAAGAAATTATTCCTGAAAATATGTAAGAAAATGTTTTTTTTTTATGTTTCGTATAAAGTGGAAAAGAGTTTTTAATTACTTTCGTAGGAAATATTCTTTTTAGTTTTATATTCTGTACTGTCTTGCAATGTTCCAGCAAATACCATATAAACTGAAAATAAATTCATTTTTTAAACATAGTTATGCAACCAGAACTTCATGAATATAAGTAATTATTTGTTTCTGAATGATTTTATTTTTGCTAGAAATTGAATTGTTCTTGATTTAGAACCAAATTATACATCAAGTTATTAATATTGCAATAAATTAAACATTTTAATTAATGTTCTTCAGTTAAATTGTTTCAGTCTAATTAATAACAAAATATCATTTGTATCAGCCATTAAATATTAAAATACAATATACTTCGCGTTTTGTCCTAAAGTGATTTAAATATCCTAAAATTGCTTTGTGAAAAGACATGCAACTACTTAGAACTTTATGAAATGAATAAA
Organism: Araneus ventricosus; assembly: GCA_013235015.1. Taxonomy (NCBI): domain Eukaryota; kingdom Metazoa; phylum Arthropoda; class Arachnida; order Araneae; family Araneidae; genus Araneus; species Araneus ventricosus. The sequence continues at coordinate 150,122 of BGPR01000082.1, forward strand.
AACTTCTTAAAACCGAAAACTTAAAGACCTAATTAAAATATTTGCAAAAAATATTCCGAAGCCTTCTTTGCAAAATTGTTTATATGTCGTTTTAATTAAAAGACTTGAAACAAACTTCATATTATAATATACGAACTTATATTGAAACTTCGAAATGCAACTTTCTTCTTCAACTGTTCTTTGAGTGGATTTCAGAATTATATAATTCAAAAAAGATTAATGGTACAATATAAAATGCAAATCTGAAATATATGTTATGGCCAAAAACTGTCATCTCTGTCATCTTCATATGTAAATTAACACATTTTTGCTCTTACAGGAAGGTATGACTTTGGAAAAACGCATAACATTCGCTTTACAACGATAATAACATTGCTATTCTATTGCTTTTTACTTGAAATCATGATGATGGGTTTTGATGATCAGAGTATCAAATTTAATTAAAATTCAAAATAATTTTCTCCTTTTAGGTTACATTTTTATTAAGGATTGATTGGTTATATTTAGCTGTTATGAGATTTTTTTCACCGTCAAAATTATACTGTGGTAAAAACACTTTAAAAATTACCTTCTCTATATGTTGTTTTTTAAAAATTATGTAAGAAGAAATAAAACTAAATTCCTTAATTTATCTATCGATGTGAATAAGTTGACCGATGATGAAGGAATATTGTATGAAATGATTGAAAGGTTATTCGATATTTTCTGTAAACTATTGGTTCTATCTTCCAAAAATCGTTTTTATTTGTTCATTTAATTCACTCATAATACTACTGAAAAGATACAAAACCAGACAAAAATCATTAAATATCCTGATTCGAAAATCTGGTGCTTCTCTCTTTAAAATTAATTGTAATATATCTGCCTATATCCTGGTATTCAAAAACAATAAGACGGTTTCTTTTATTTTAATATTTTACACTTGATTCTATGCCAACAAAAACTGTTTCCTTTTTTCAATGTGCGATAAAAGTTTTCCTCCTCCATTAATATTTTCGTTTGCATCTTTAATAATCTTGATTATTTATTTAGTGTTTTATAACATTTTTTGTTATTTTAATAAGATTTTCATTAAGAAGAAAAGAATTATCTTCTTCAAAACAATCTGTTACATACAAGAAGAACTATTAACGACTCTCACAAAAAAAGATTTTTCTTACTCAGTAATAAGCAAAACTTAATCAAAATTAAATGCATAAATATTATGCCTAAAAGGATAATTAGAAAAAATAAATTAGTAAAATCTGACTTCATAAAAAAGTATTAATCTAGGGAAATATATTCGTTGCAACAATATTTTTCTCATCAAATACTTTGAGAATCTTAAAGTATCTGATTTCAGATCTCTTAAAGAATATGAAACAAAAAAGGGAATTACAGTGAATAATGATATACTATAAATGCTAAAATCATAAATGTCCCATTCTACAAAAATATTTTACATATTATAAATCCATTATTGCCATACTAGTTTTAAAAAATATCTTTAACTATGCATGATGAATTGTCTTCAAAAATAATAAAAAAAGATAAACAGCTGAAAGAAAAGTGCTATTTCTTTTATTGATCAGTTTTTTACTTATTTAATTCGAGATTTCATTGACTTTAGAAATAATAAATTAAACTAAGATACGCTGAAGAAAACATTATTAATTAATTTTTTAATTAAAATGATAAATAATCTCCAAAAATTTACCTTTAGTTTGTAGCTAAATGTCCCTCGTTTATTAAGCTCAAGTTTTATCTTTAATTTTCCAAGATTCTTTTAGAAACCGCCAAACTCTCCTTTAAAATGATGAAGCTTTTATTTCAGTGTAGTCCTTCAACCATGAACACAGAGCTAATTCAGTTCCAAAGCGGTAAAGCACAAAGAAAAAATATTGACCCTTTAGGAATTTCTTTAAATAAATTAATCATCAAGTAATCCTGGAGGTTTTTCTTAAGAAACAGTACTAGAACAGTAATTTACTGAAGTATAAATTTCTAAAACAAATGAACAAAAGATTCGTTTTCTTCATATTTATTAAATTTGAAATTTATGTTCATCATTCTCTTGTGGATATTACGTTAAAAATAGGATAAAAAATAATAAGTGCAACACTGTATACTTAAAGCTTATTAATAAATCAGTTATATTTTATTTTTGTATATCTAATACAATACTTTAATCTAGTCATTTAATCAGCTGAACTCAAAACTATCTTCGGTTTATATGATTTTCGAACAGAAGTCAATAGCCGTGTAAGCAATTTCCTCTAACTGCAATGTTAGCATTTTCTCTAACTGCGTGAATTTCATATAGTTCAAATGTAAAAGATTAAACATTAGATTTTACTCTATTTCCTAATGTTTACTTTTCTGAAAATATTTGCTAGTGAAAAGCAACTTATTTATATGGAGTGATACATTGCGACAAATATAAAATCAAAGAACATAAACGGAATTTGCTGTCTCCAAAGTTTACTAAATCAATTCAAAATATTCCGCAAATCCGCTAAAACCTGCGTGAACGGTTTAAGTCTTTGAATTTTCCCCACCAAAGCGGAATATCTGTGTACGACTTAGAGATCTTAACCGTAAAAGGATTGTCGAAATATTTAGAAGTAGAGATCTTTATTTATTTTAAATATTATGCAACTTTTCCTCAATCCAAATAGTTTTATTCGAGACCTAACATTTTGCAGCTTTTGGATATTTACGAACATCACACTCATAAGAGAATTCTTGAATTTATGGAAAGAAGGAAATTTGAGTAGCGTAATGGAACTTGTCGTATGCTTGTATCTTAGTAAAGAGAGTTGAAAGATTAAATTATATTTAATAGCTCTCAAAGTATCGAGTCTTAAAGGAAGTGGCATTTCGAGTTAAACTTGTAGTATGCAGAACATTCTATACGTTTTGAAGTTTCATTCAAATGATTTATTATAATACCTTCCAGAAACTATATCAAGAATATTTTATTCCAATTCTATTAGTTTCTTAAACATCTATCTGTCGTAGAGGGGTTATTAGACATAAGTCTAATGCTTTATTTTCCCATTTTCTTCCTAGACGACTGTACCACTCGAGCCATTAAGTGTGTCTCCCAATTATCTGGTGGTACAGTGAAACTTCGATTAACCGTCAGTTTATGTTATCCTTTATTGTCTAAACAGCAAAAAGTAACGTATGTTTATAGTTTTACCACACATTTCTGTACATCACTACTCTTGTATTAAAGTTCATATTAATCGATGATTGATGAAATTAAATACAACATGTATGTATTGTTCACTTTTAAAGGATTTTATTGCCATGTTCGTCCCAAGACAGCAGTGAAATCTCATTACTTTACATATATATTAAGAGATTTCTGTTATCCGTCAAAGTCATGGTCCCGACGGTGAAGGTTAATCGAAGTTCTACTGTACTCAGATAACAGGGACGACACATGCTTCCGGTTAACATATGTAGTGTATTTTCGTTGGAATATGGTTTTGAATTGTGGTTATCCGATAGTGAATCCAAGATAACGACCAGGCTACTGCGACACATAGAAAGTTCAAGAGAGCTCATGAACAAACTGCTTCAAATCTAATATCCAGCATATGTGAGCAAGAATAGTTATTTCAGATACTTCTGTTTTCAGTGAATCTAAATTCTATACAAAACAAAATATAAAACCAGATTTAAATATTAAAGAAGCTGTTGCTAAATATTACCAATTTCAAATGAGTAGCTGGTTAAAAATTGTTTCACCTTATTCCAGACTCAGACTGCTTCAAAACTGTTCCAATTGAAATGCAACAAAATAAAATTTCCCAGAATCAACCTTATTATTCTAGTTCCTGACGTCGATCCACAAAGGTACTGTTATGACTTAATATTTAATGAAAGCAACTTTTGAAGATATTATTTGTGATAAATTTCATTATTCAAAAGATGCAATTCATTTAAGACGATAAGGATAGAATCAATAAAAGAATGAAAGAGATTAAATCTCTAAGCTGCCGAACCAGCTTTTTTCATTTTTTACAATGTATTTATCTATAAAGCATAATATTCTTATTGATTAGTATGTTTCCATAAAACCGAATTAGTGAAATATTTTGGAAATTTCAAAGTTTAGATTAGAAAACAAAAAATTAATATTTATTTTCTCTAAAAGCTCACTTCTAATAGCTCAAAGTTATTATCTTATTTGCCGATAATTCATAAAGGGTTTAAAATATAAGAAAAAAGCACAGGAAATCTTTGTAGCAATTTCAAAGAAAAATGTTGAAAAAAATAGATATCCGTAGTTTCGACTATTCGGCATAATATTCAATATTTTTACCCTTTATTGAAATTATTTCCATTCCAAACCGAGAAGTAAAACCAGTGACGGTTCGTGAGTTATTATCGTGGGTGTGCAATAGCTTTAAATGTAAGGGAAAATTACTTTATATATCTTAAGAAAATTTCATGGTGTATCTAAAATAAGAAATATAATTGAACATTATTTACCAGAATTATTATAATTTATTCAAAAATAAAATCCAACTCATCTTTTTATTTTCTTTTACGCGAAAAGGTGAATAGATTTTCTTCCTTGATGTTTATTAAACTAAAATCATAATTGAAATCATTGCATCAGCTCCTTTGAAATCATTGCAGGTCCCTTTTTTCCTATCTTGATTCACAGGTATCTCAGAAAAGATTTGATTCATTTTTTATGGTGAAAAACAGTATTCAGGCTTTATTAAAAATGCTGTTTAAATTACTTTCTATTTTATATTTTAACAGGTCAAAGAATTTACAATCTGCCTGGGTATCGGATTAAGAAAATATTAAAAGTTATTGTGTACAGGGTAAACTTACGTCATAAAGAAAGAATGAACACGAAAATGTTAACAAGTAGCATGATTGTTCTTCGTTCAGTACAAAGCTTGTGTGACTGCGCATGCGCACCTCCGTCAGCAGGTGGTTTAATGAAGGTGAGCATGCGCAATGTCAATGGGTGAATGGAGAGAATGCCACAGTGCAACACGATACCTCTAGAGTTTAACTCTTTCCTAGAAATGTCTCAAGAAGCATTTTAATTTGATTTTGCACGAAATTCGATTACAGTCGATTGTTGATAATAAAGGTAAATGATAAGAGAAAAATTGAATAATTTTTAAAAATAGCTGGCGGTATTTCAATTCTACAGCGTCTATACACCATCTGCCTCTAAGTAAAACTTTAATAATAAAATTTGGTGCATTTTTTAAGTCATTATATGTGAAATGAAAATCTCAGATTTGTTTCTATTTTACATTAAAGTAATTTATATCGTTTCACACACACAGTCAGATTTAAGTAATTTTGCAATTGAAACATTGTGGAAATCAGAGATGATTATTTTTTCATTAGGTGATTATTTGCAACATTATTTCTGCAAACATGTAATTTTAGAAAGACTCATATAGTTGGTTTAAACCAAAAAATCTTTTACACCAGAAATCTTTAGACAATAACTAGTCATTCGTGAAATTTGATTAAAACAGCAATCACAACCACATAACTAAATAATATTTTCAGCATTAAAGTTTATAATGCTTCCTTTCTAGCAATGAAAATTTATAGTACAAACAGAATAGTTGACAGTTAGTAAGATCTCATTCTATTAGGCAAGACAATCTTACCATGTTCTACTTTGAGGCAGTTTATTATAACCTGCTTACGAAGCTTATTTCTGATTGATTTTTGATATCAATTTGAAAAAATATATTCTGATGAACGAATAAATAAAATCCATTTCATTCAAGATAAAATTAAATTTAAATTTTGTTAATTACTTTAATTTTTGTTCAGCATTGAAGCCTTTTTTCGTATAATCCGTGTTAGATTAAGTATAATCTGATTGAAGGCATTTCTGCCCAAAATGAAATTCTCGTATGCTGGTAGACTCAATGTCTATTAATGAGAATAATACAACAATTTAATCCTTATTATAAAATGTCTTTTAGAATTTATAATATACAATTAATGAAACTAAAGAGAACTGCAAACTCTGTATTGTATGAAACGAAAAATAAACAACTTTAAACCTTGCAAGATATTAACGAACCGATCTTGCTTTCCTTCAGAAAGCTTCAATGCACTCAGCTTTCTATAACTGCAAACCTTCGAGCATTGAAAATAGGACCTTTCAACAGAAATAAAATTCGATTACATGATGTTCGGAAAATTTCATTTGAAATGATGTTGCTGTTCCAATTCTAGCATTCTCCTTCATTTAGCTTCACGCTTGTTTTGTAGCTAAGTAGAAACTTATATGTTTACCTTTTAGAACTTTTCAGAAATATTTCAGTAATCTTATTTTGAGAAATTTATCTATCTGTACTGAGAAATTTGATTTATAAAGAGTAAAGTGTTTATCCCCTGGAGATTTGCTTTAAGACGGTTGGATAAGTTGAAATTTCCGTGAAAATGAGAGAAAAAGTATGTTGGAATATAACTTATTTTTCTTTAGTTATTTTCTTATACTACATTAAATTATTAGAAAAAGCAAAGCATCTTAGTTTATAATATTTCAAAATATGCTGAAATTTATTAACTAACATAATTTGAACTGTTATGATTTAATTCCGAGGAATTAAAAATCATGAATGAATCAAAATGTTTCCTTCACACGGGAAAATTTTCGTATCTTTCGAAATTTATCTCAGGTTCTCTTTCATATCATTTTAAATAAACTAACTCTTATATTATTTTACCACGATGAATGTTTAACACACAAAGCTTATCACTTCTAATTGAAAACGAGAATATCTAATAATTATATATTTTCTAATTATTAGATATAATAATTAAATATTTTCTAATCATTAGATATAATTATTAAATATTTTCTAATTATTAGATATAATAATTAAATATTTTCTAAACATTATATATAATAATTAAATATTTTCTAATCATTAGATATAATAATTATATATTTTCTAATTATTAGATATGATAATTATATATTTTCTAATCATTCGATATTTTCTGATAATAATATAGATTTCAGCAACGATGCAAAGGGAAGGAAATTATAACATGAGATATTCAAGCACTTTATTTATTTTGAAAGCATTTCTCTCCAATTTTCTTCCCTCAGCCAAATTTTGTTTCATAAAATCATCCTCTAACGATAACCCTGATGCAACAATGACTTTTTTATCATGAATTATGATGATCTGTCAAGCACTTCTATAACTTGCTTTAAAATACTCACAAGATCAAAATTGCCCTATTGAATAACACTGAACTTCGATAACTCCATCACCATCTGATCATCCTTATTAGATGCCAGTATTCTTTCCTAGGGAACATAAAAAGAAAAAGATGGAGCTTGGAAAGATGGCACTACTCCTTAAATATGTGCATTTAAAATTAATGATTCTTGGTGTATAGTAAGTGAGAAGGTCATGAAATGACGTTCCTAATACATTTGTGATCTGTTCTACGAAAATGAGGGCCTTTACCTTAACCCTTTATAAGGCCATGTTAAGTATACTTACCACCAACTTCATTAATTTTTAAATGTATTTTTTTAAGGTTGGCATAAATTCTCACCAAATGTTTCGTTGAAACAAAAACCTAAATTTTCCAGTTTCTTTTCTCAAACCATATGGAAGTGTCGGGGCTTGATAATTAATTATTAATTAGCAAAGTTAATTAACAAAACATTAATGTCATCGAATACGCTAAATGAATTTCTTTTCTAAAAGGAATCTCACAATCCCAAAGACATTTTACTATAACACTAGTAGTAAAAAAGTGCCCTTTAAAGGGTTAAGATTTCGACGTGAAATCTTTAAACTTTATTATCTGTGTTCCATGGTTAACAGAAATCTAAGAAATTTCCAACGTCAAATTTTGTAGTTAAGTTAAAGATATTTAATTAATTTAGATAGTTTCCTTTTATCAATTTATAAACTTTTACAGGAAATAAGAATTATAGTCATTATGCTATTTTGTTAAGTTGACAATAAGATGACAATTTTTAAGGGTAAAGGTTCGTTCAAAAATTAAATGTCCCGGAGGCCGTAAAGAGATGCCAAGCATAATTACCTGGAAACATTTTTTGAAACAGTTACATAACACTTTCAGCTACCTCTCACCATAAAAACCACCGTAATTGAAGCGCGTGTCGTACCGTGCTTCAATTCCGGGCTGTACCGGGATGGTCAACACCAAACGGAATCCCTAAAGCAGTTGTTGTGTGCACAGCGCCGCATGAGGGTGAGCGTTGTCATGGAAGCGGGAGGTGTTTACCCATCCCGCCTATAATCCCGATGGTGCTCCCAGCGACTTCCATTTGTTCCAGCAACTGAAAAGCTTCTTGGCTGGGCAGCATTTCCCTAGTGACAGCGAAGTTCAGACGGCTGTCATACCCTGACTCCGCTCTTAGGCGGTGGAAGTCTTTGATACCGTTATACAGAAATTGGTCTCATGGTAGGGCACGTGCTTCAATTCCAGTGCTCCTTATATTGAGAGGTAGCTGAAAGAGTGTTGTATCTGTTTCAATAAATGTTTCCAGATATTTATGTTTTGTGTCTCTTTACGACCTCCGGGAAACTTACTTTCTGGACGAACCAAATACAATAATTTATTTACTGCTTATTGGCATGTGATTTTAGCTGAAAATCACATTTGGTCTATCAGATATGTATAATTAGACTGTTGCAGCATAATTGGAGGCATATCAATGAGTTTTTCGTCTACTGAAGGACATTCTCGACAAAACTGTGTCAGGCAAATTAGAAATATATAGCTCTAAATATGTTCAAGAAACACTGATCACCCGATATCTATAGGCAGAATGTGGGTTGTTCATAAACAAAGAAAATGTTTTTGCATTGCCTTTAATTGCCACGAGATTGGAATGTACGCGGATTAAAATGGTAGTAATATTTTACGCTTTATAGCTACTTAATAGACTACTTTAAAAATTTCATTATGAATTTTTCATAATTCACAGTATTTTTGAAACTTTCAACCGTCTTGCAGAACATGGGGACAATAACTGTTTTTTTCACTATCTTTATCAAATGTTCGTTAATTAAATGCAATTTAAAAAAGAGTCGTTTAGTAAGGATAGGCTTTAAAAACAGCAAAAAAGAATTCTAATAATTTTAATGAGGCGATTATCTTCTCAAGATTTCCAACATAAGAGAATGGGCTGTGGCTGTTAAAATAATCCACATCTCAATCAGGATGAATCGTATTTTAAGAAACAAGGTAGTTTAGCATTATTCATGTTTCTGATAACAGATATTAAAGCTACTAAACTGATAAGTGAAAGCATATTTTCACAAGAAACTGTAAAGGCATTAGTACCGTAGCAATCAGTATATCATTTTTCATTAGAATTAATTTCATTTCTTCTTTAATGTAGAAACATTTTTAAAAAGGAGTTTTCAAATTAATGCAAAATGTATACATTTTTAACTCACCTATTTTTAGGAAATTCTTAACTTCCGAAATTACATTAACTCCAGCAACATAGTTAAACATCGTATTTTAATACAGTAAGTAATAATAATATGATTCAGAAATGTCACTGGAATTTTGAAAACTGAGTTTAAGAGAAAAATTTCTTTTCTTTCTTTTTCTTTTTTTAACTTTTATAAAGAAGAATGATTACTGACTGGGTCAGACATAAACTAAAACGATCCGTGTAAAATTAGCTATGTAAGTAATTAATATTACGTTATAATAGTGAATATATCGAATGTAAAAATTTAATTTTACATCAACTTTCCAAAGTCGAAATTCAGAAGTCTAATGGAATCTATTTAAATGGTTATTTCGCAAATGTTTAAATTCAGGGAAGGCTTTGTAAATTTTAGTCCTTATATGCTAGCAAAGCAGTTTAGGAAAATTAATTGCATATACGCCATTAACACTTCAAGTTATTCTACCACAGCTTCTTTATTGTGACTTTCCTTCAAAAGTTAAATCTGATTCATTTTACACTAAATGCTAGTTATGAGTCACCATATTTTGCAAGAAAATAGCTTTCTTAGCTTGAGAAACGTTGTGTCTGCCACACAAATATACAAAATATCCTTTATATATGTATAAAATATGCACAGCCAAAAACGACATTGTACGTTTAATGAGAAGCATTAACACAAGGAACAATTTTTCTTTGAAAAAGCGTATTCATGTTATTATGTTTTAACATAACCACATTTATAAGCAACTGAATAATTTCTGTATTGACTAAACATTATAATATCCTTCTTTGTTAAAAGAAGGTAAAAATTGGTTGAAAAACTGATTTTAGTGGTTGCGACATGGTTGTTGAGGTTATTCAATTTATTGATCAGATTAACAGATTTACGTTTCTCCCTTGACATTGATACAAATGTGGGCCAGGGAATTATTTGTTCTCGGTTGCTTTTTATTTTTAAAAAATAACATTCCTGTTTTTCAGTTGAATTCGCACCGACGTTTTATTACTAATAATGATTTAAAATAAATAAAAATCTGGAATGTATTGTTTAGTAGTTGATAATAAGTTTGTTAGTTAGGTCGTAGGATATATCCACTTCGTTCCATCGAAAACTAACTTAAAATAAACTTTTAAAAGCTTCTAAATGGTGGTTCCTTCAAAAATGTTCGGGATGAATCCAACAAAAAAGAACATTGTTTGGTTTCAGTAGCTGTAAAACTGATGTTCCTTTCTTTATTCACCTGAAGGAAACTTAGCATTAATCAGAAAAATATTTTTAGTTCTTTCCGATTAGTTTTAGTTCTTTGTGTATATTTCTGATATTCCAAACTTTTCATAAAGTTGATATACATATTTATTTGCTTTTTCAGCACAATGAAAGACGTATATTTGAGTTCACTCAAAAAGTAATTAATTTTCTTGAACAATATTTAAAATTGAACGAAAGAACAATTTTTTAAAAAGTAATAATTTTTAAATAATCTAACTTAGATTTAAAGGAGAAAATCTAGAATATTTGCATATTAGTGTTACATTCAATCACTTTTTTTAATTTACAAGAAAATTAATTTTTTATGTCATGGTAAATGCCAAGAAGAAAAATTATTATTGACTCAATGTATGCAATAATTCAAACACACATGAAAAAATTTTGTAATTAATCCCTGGGATAAGAATGTATAAGCATTAGTTTCTAAAAAGTTTACGTTTCAATTAAACACATAAGGTGATAAGATAGTTCTTATAGTTTTGAAAATGAAAGGGCCTTAAAATGCACCCCAAAATGCCCCTTTTCTAGTGAACTACGTGTTCTTCAGCATCTGCTTAAATTGCTATGTTATTTGGAGACTTTATATAGACATTTCCATTATCAGAATACAGAACATAAAATAAGTTTCTATTGTTGTTCACTTTTTATAAAGTATTTAACTGAACAAAGCTATTACATTTTTATGTGGAAAATGATATAGCTCAAAGCTAGTGTTAATCCTTTATCATTGGTATGAAACCTCCGCTAACTTCCTATCCCACACTTGGCAATCTTTATCTTGCGAGGATGTTAACAAGCACGACTGCTTCGCCTTTTAATAATTCATGAAAGATTATACTATCTCCATTTTATAGCACGCACATTTTATTCAGCATACATTCTTCCTTTGCGTTTATATTCAGAGAGGCAGGTTTGAATTTCCTTCCTGTAAAGGGATTCAAAGTCGATGAAAAACAGGAGATGGACGCACTAAAACCGTGTCTATTTACTCAGTCGCGTGGTTTTTAAACGATTTCAGGCAATTTTTCCATTGCGAAAATCGAATGAATTCTCCACGAAAATAAAGAAGAGGATTTTGGTACTGCATTTATATGAAATGAGATTCTGATTAGGTTGGAAAATTGGAATGGAATAGGTTTTTTTTCTTTCATTTTTTCTTTCATGCTGTTCATAATAGTTGCATGATTTCGAGTATAGGGGAGGTAAATTTACCGATTCCTTATATTCTCATTCAGAAGGTTATCTAGGAGGCTTTTTTTTCCTGGAATCATGAAATTGATATAATAGATCCGTTCGGATTTTATGGAAATTTCTATTTATAGATTATAAAGGAATCGTAAGAAATAAACATTGGAAAATCAAGTTTAAAATCAAATGTACAGCTAGAAAAGCAACTTCATCATTTTTTTAAAGATAATATTCAATTAAGTATGTATTGATGAAGAAAATAAGATAATTCGAATGGTTGTTTATTGTTTTTCCATGAAAAAAATGGAAGCGAGGAGATGTTCCTCCTTCTTCTTCACCAATTTTAAATGCAATTTGGGAAACGACAGAATTTTTTATTGAATTTCCAAACCAATACTCTTACAAATAATTTAAACTACGCTTTTAATTAAAATTAAATATAAATACTTTTCATTGATCTCAAAATAACTGTCAAAATTACTTCACTTTTAAAACAAAAAAATTATTATTATTATTACTAACTTCCATCCGTGTCAATATGTGAACTTGTTGCTTCTAATTAGAAAGAACTTTATCTTGAACAATACTCTTGATGATTTGTTTTAAAATTACAGGAAAGTACTTTCTAATATAAATAGTATCAGTTATATTTTTTCATTCTTCTTTTTTGAAAGTGTACGAGATATCAAACAACAGATTTCTCGATTATTTCTCCAAACTTTTTTCATTTCATTTGGATAACTAAGACGACCGTAGAAAAAAATTCCAGCATTCTTCACCATTAATCCGTATCTATTATTTTTTGATTCGTAATTTCTTGCGGACGCGTTTCAGATCGCAGTATCAATAATGATAAGTTTTCTAGTTAAAATACACTAATATATTATTTTTCTTATACTTTTTTACACGTGTATGTCCCTAACAATATTACTTCGACTGTATCATAAATGCTATAAAAATGCATACGTTAAATGTATAAAAAGACACTTCCTCATTTACAATTTCTGAGTGATTTATAATTTTAAAGTATTGATCTCAATGAATATTTCACCAATTGACCATTTATAAAATTTCTATCGCGTTTGAAAATAGTTTTTTTACAAGCAAAGTAAATACTTTTTTTCAAAAGTTTACAAGCATGTAGATTTACTAAATGAAAAAATAGGAGTGGTACAAAATTACACAAAAGAAAACTGAGCTTAAATTAATTACCCTTATCGTTCGATAAAGTAAAGCATATGTAAAAATAAGTTGTAGCATTTGAATTTTCGGAGACAGATTTCCAGCTCTTACTCTGACTTAAAACTTTGAAACGAAAGTTAGCTATCACGGAAATTAAAAACGCGTTTCCTTCAGATAGGATTCACGGCTTTTTAATCCTAAACTTAGTACTAAAATGTTTTCTGCAAAAGAGTTATTTTTAATTTTTAGATTTAGCTATATTTCAAGAGTCACTACAGAAAGCTTTCAATGTCTCTTTTCTAATCTTTCATCTCTAATTAATTGAAGTTACATTATCACTTTTATGGGATTTGATAGCTTTGTTTTCCAGTTTGAAAAAACATAATTTCGAAAATAAGAAACTAAACTTTTTCAGTACAACTCATTACTATTATTTTTTTCAGTACAACTCTCTTTTAATTATTTTTTTGTTTTATTTGTGCGAAAGAAAGAATATATTTAATTGTAGTGATGTACCATCCTCGCCAATTTTTGTAAACAAATATTTCCTTTTAGCGCGTTTCTTTTTTAAAGGTTGGGCCACTTCGGTCCATTTGTCCGGCATGCAATAAAATTTGCGAAGCTTTTTTTTTGTAAAATTTAAAACAGTTCCATACATTAGTTTTCAATTTTTATTTTAATTAATTTAACTTTTATTTTCAGGTTTTCTATTTATTCAATTTAAGATTAAATAAATTGGCTTCACATTACGTCTTCTGTTGTTACTGATAGAAACTGAGTGTTGGCTACACAGAAACCTTCTTTAACAAAGAAAATTACTCTCCATCAGGGAAACCAATCGAACAATCACAAACCATGTTTAATTGCAGTGGTTTCAAATGATGGGCCCGACCAAAGGTAAAATACTTGTTGATATGTTTGAAATTAAAGTTATTAATACTGAAACATGTGTTACATTAGTTCATATTAGTTCATTACTGCCAATCAGAATTTCTCGAAAAAATGGTCAATTTGTCTCAAAAATTAACAAAATGAAATGATTTACAAAAATTTTATCTTTTTCATATGAAGCAGAAATTAACTCATTTTTGTCTGACATCAGTTTAAAGAGATTTGTTATGTCTTTTTCGCAAGTTTTCTGGCACAGAATGGCTAAGAATGGCTCTTGAGCCAGAAAAAATCAAACAACCATTAAGTTTTCTGAGCAGTGCAGGCAATGCACCTTGTTCATTTTGCAGACTGTAAAGTTGGAGAAAAGTAGCTCTAGAAAGTTTAGAATTTTGATATACCAATAAAGAACCATCAAACGATTTTAGGGTCTGATAACAATGAATCAAATCTCAAGAAATGTCAAAACCACTCTAATTACTTAAAGCTTACATTTGTCAAATTAATATTCCTTTTTGATGCCACACGAGAGTAATTAGATACGAGTCTCATAATTTTGAACAGTGGTTAGATGAGGATGGTACGTGAGCCGACCACATAAATTCTAACTTCTGCTAAACATCATTGTGAAGGCATTTGACCAGCTAAATTTAGCTTAGGCAAAAGACGAACACTTGGTGAAATCGGATCCGATCGTGCAATCATCTCCATCTAGACATTGACACCACCACCGAGACATTGACACCAACCCACAGCAGGTCCATTAATTATTTTCCATTTCAGTATTAATGAGCATGCATTTAAGCTCTTTCGAATTAGTTTATAATCTTCAATCTTCTTTTAAAATATATACAGTAAAACTTCTATTAACCGTCACCGTTCGGACCAGGACTGTGACGCATAACCGAATAGACCGATAATAGAAATGTTTTAATACATATGCACAGTAACGTGATTTCACTGCAGATTTGGGACGAAAATGAAAATAAAATCCTTTAAAAGTGAATAATGCATACAAATTGTATTTAATTTTACAAAACTATCGATAAAATCTTCAATATAAGAGTAGTAATGTATAGAAATGACGTATTAGATTTGTTAGATGATGACGGATAACAGAAACTGGAGGTTAAACGAGTGACGGTTAACCCTTTTAAGTTCACTACATGTTTCATTTTGAAAATCACTAAATTTATTTCAAAAATGAGTATTAGACGTGTGGCTGATAATAAATATGGAAAGAAAAAAAATTTAGCATTTTTTATTTTTAAGAAATTTGTGGTTTCACAGTGAAACCAATGAACGGTAACGGGCCATTTTTCCTCCCAATAAGTTATCAACGAAATGCAATTTAAATTATGTGATTAATTTATAAGTATGCGTGAGTATTCAGGATATTCAACCTTCATAAAATTCAATATTACTTTCGAAGATTTAATTTTAAAAAATATAAATTTGTACAAGAACCCTTATCATTTTGTTTCTCTTAGAGATCAGAAGAAATTGAGCTCTTGCAAAGCCAACATCTTTGCGAATACTAACGATATTGAACTGGAATTTTTATATAAGTTGGTCTATATATCTGGTTCTGAAGTTATGAAAGAAAAATTACGCTACGTTTCGCCCATGCGCAGTAAAAAAATGCTCAGTTTGTGGTTTCACCGCGAAAACAATGAACGCGAAAGGGTTAATCGAAGTTTTACTATACTTCAAGCAAATAGGCACTCTTTTCACTCGTGCAGACGTTCAGTGTTTTCAACACACACTTTTATTTAACTTGACTTGTTTCACGTTTGCAAAGATGGAATTTTGCGATCGAATTTTTACTCACTTCCTGATGTGCAAGAGTTTTCAAAATTTGTATTCTTGAATAAAACACACTATTTAAATAATTTTTGAACTTAATTGTCAGTTAATCGATTAATTTATTTAAATTTTAATTCCACACGAGTGAAGTGATTATAATATTCTATAATATTTATCATAGTAAATTATACTTGTAAATTTAACTCTTAAAATTAAAAAGTAATTAAGATGAAAACATTTTACTATTCAGTACACTAATGAAAGCGTGTATTTAAAAGCTGTTTTTATTAAATTTATTATAAATATGATTCCAGCTGGGCATTAATTTTAAATAAATAATAAAATAACTTATTTTTAATCAATATGGAATACTGATAACTGGACCACTGGCTTGATGAAAATTGGTTTTAAATTATGTCAAGAATCTAAGAAAATCAGAAACTTTCAAAGCTTAAAGAATTAAATACAAGTTTAAAATGTTATAATGTTAATATCTATAAGAGATAAGTTCCATTTTTCTAAAACTAGGAATATAGAAAACTTTAATTAAAAAGTTTTTAAATTGCGAAGGAATAAATCGAAAAAATAGTTTAGGCAATCGGATTGTAAAAAGAAACTTTCATTTCAAGACTTTAGAAAACATATGGGTTTTTCGTCTGTTTGAAACTTTGCAAGTGAAGATAAATGAGTAAAATGTAATTTAAAATGATTCATTTTTTTCTACCAACACTAAAGAATAATTTTATGACGAAATATTATCCAGCTATTAAGTAACACTGATGGTGTCGCAACATTTCCTTGTTTCCACTGTAGTATAGCATAAAAGCACAAAGGAAGTATTCCTTTATCATTAATATGAGGAAAATAATGATTGAAAGCATATATCCTGTTAACATATTCATTAATCTATCAAAAACAGATATGCGGCTGACGTTCACAAAAATATTAACTGAGGAAAGTGAAGCAGTATGCCCCTTGGGCATAGTTTGCTTTCTTCAAGAAAACGATTCAAATGATGCATAAGAAATACATGTATAAGGAATAAAATTAATATATTTTTACACAATAGAGATTTTAAAGGTCATTTATTTTGATATTAATTGGTTGGGATTGGGGGAAATTGCATTAACTATGAAAATTTTATAATTAGTTATAGAAGGAAATTTTAAACTTCTAATTATTACAAACGATTGAAGAGTAAGAGTAATGCTATTTTACCGATGATTTCATTAATGAAAATATTTCATAAGAGATAGAATAACAATTATCCTTTTATATAATTCGAGAAACAAATAAAGCCATGGATATATTTCATTAAGGTAAATAAATAAAGTCAGTCGTCTTCGTATGAATAGTATACAAAAATCTATAAAGCATTTTAAGATACATCAAGATGGAGATTTTAATTTTCAATCAATTTCCTTAAATCTACGTTAAATCCACTTCAAATTAACATTACGGGTGGTAAATGAATATTTATTAACTGAATTCAAAGGTTCATCGAAAAACGAGCAATAACAACTAGAAATTAGTTCAGTAACAATCTGTTAATTCTCTAATAATTCATTAGTGCTTAGTTATGAAATGATTTTTATAAGAATTCCTTTCTGTTTCTGTTTTGATCAAGAAGAGTTAAAATCAGTATGTGAGCCATTCAGAATGGTCCTAGTTCATACAACGAAATTTTTCCATATCACAGTCACAAAATGCTTAGTAGCTTGAGATTCGATAATATTCATTAGTATTAATATGAGAAAGTAATTAGAAAAATAATCTTCATTAAAATATCTGCATTTAAATATTTGCAAATCACTGCACTCAAAATGGTCCTAGTTCCGACAGTGATATAGAAGAATTTTGGTATTAGTATAGTTACATTAACGTTCCGTTTTGAAGCAACACAAGGGCTATTATGGGACGAACCTCTTAATTTTGAGCAGCGATCAGATGACAAGGACGACACCTGAGCTGGCACCCCTTCTCCAAACTTCCGCACCACACCAAAGGGAGGACGTTTGTCCCCCTACGTATGATTTTACGTGCAACAAGCCTAATACACGACGGATCTTCAGCGGAATCGGGTTTCGAACCTGGAAGCCCTCTGGCCCCAAAGCCGAGACCTTCCCACTAGGCCACTGCTGCCAAACATTTTGCTATATCAAAGCTGCAGAAAAACTTGGCGTCAGGTAATTCGACAATATCCCTCTATATTAATAAGAAAAACAATTAGGGAACCAATCATCATTAGAATATTCTTATTAAACTTCCTATTATTTTATTAAAATTTAATTCCTTTACTTTACCTTTTCTCAATTCTTCTTTTGAGTATTTTATTTTTCTAGTTGTATTTTAGAAAAAAAATTCTTAAACAACTATAAGGTCGCAAATATTTATTTCTGTAGAGTAGAAATCGCACGTGGAAAATTTTCAAGAAGTCCTGATCTAGTGCTTTGTTTATGCGACGTTGAAATTTATTCATGCAAGTGAAGGCAGGGTGAGGAACAAAATTTATTGCTTTAACTTAGATATGTGAACTTCCCTCCATTTTCCATCTCCAGTATGATTTATTGTCTTCACAAATTTTCAAGTTTTCCCCTTTTTGACAGAAGTCACCACAGCTCGACGACAATTTCTTTGTTACGAGTTAGAATTTCAAACTCTTCAAGACTGTGGATTTAAGCTCAACTCACTGTTCGTTTACCTGCCAACTAAAGAAAATTGGTATTAAAGAAACATGGGGTAACTCTTATGTATCATAATGTCTTAAAAGAAACTGGCTGTTGGCGAGACATTGAATAGTAATTTGAAATATTTACTTTCTGTTTTCAGGCAATTTGTTTCATGTTTAAGGATAAAGTATTGTATTTAGGTAATTCATCAAGCTGATCGTAACATCCAGGAGTTGGAAAGTATCCATGCTGCGGTCAGCATGTAATTTATTTTGTGTAGAGCCTACTGATGTTCATTTACTGCTCCCTTGTTTCTCTGTAAAGAAAACATTTCCTCGTTACTCCATAAAATTGAAGCTTTCGTTTGTTTAAGGTATAAATCCTTATACATTCTATAGAATATTGTTTGTCGTCATAAGCTTGCTTAAAGCATTGCCCTTTATTGATTATTAAACCAGAAAAATGGCTTTGAAAGGAAGAAATCTATTTCCATAATTTTGAGTCAATATCGAAATATCTTTTATATTGGAAAACGGAAGCAATTGGAGAAAAATATTTCATGAAAGAATTTATTTCATTAAATGAGAGGAAAGCTGTATTTCGATAGAGAATTGAGTACCTGTATCTTATAATACGTAAAGCAACACTATCAACGGAAGAATGGCTCCTAGAGGATAAAGCAACAAGAATTCCGAAATGCTTACCAACGTTCTATCCCCTTTAGCTCGTTTTAGGAAGTAATTATTTTACCATTACCACTTTTAAAAAAGTGAGCAAATCATTGATCCTTACATCGCGTTATTAATGCATCGTATCATTGCTTGATTTTTAAATTTTTATAAATTGCGCAATCTGAATGTATTACTAACGGTTGAATTCATGCATTTTTGTAAAACGAATAAAATTATGAAGCAGAAAGTTACAGAATACAAATTTCCTTTGACCAAACCATTAGCTAGATCAGATGCCATATTGAAAAGTTCCAAATATTTCAAAACTAAATTGCCAAATTTTTTTAATGACGTGACATTTTAAGTTAATATAGAACTATATAATTATAAGAAGCTCATAAAATATATCCCTAAAGCTTCTGATGTAATTTATTAGCAATTAGATAATATTTGTTTTTCTCTGATGATACCAATTTTGAAAAAAATTTTAAACAATCATAGTCTTTGCTAAAAAAATAAACTTTCTTACAAAAGATATTTGCCGTAAAACATCTCACAACACCATACGACTGGGAATCATAAAATTATGATATCGCTTTTTGAATATTTAGAATGTTGTGTGACTGCCAATTTTTATTATTTTTTTAATTTCACCTCTTTAAATTTCGTCTAGCTTTCTAAAACAATTACAATTAAAATATAAGTTGACATAGTCTTAACTATCTGTTTGTTTAGTCTGTGTTAGTGTGATTTAATTTGTATTGTCTGAGAAATGCATGGCATATTTAGCGGTTTTATTTAAATATTACATATCTTAGGTTAAATTTCATTCTATGTCCTCCTCATTCCATCGTTGATCTTTGCAGGAAAGTTTTTTTAGGAATTTTGGATTAAAATATTTTAAATTATCAAATATAAACGCCTAAAACTTTCTTTTGTATAATATGTTCTTTATTTGGATTTAAAAATTGTTGAATATTGACATATGAAATAACCATTTAATCCTTTAAAGGGCCATTTTTCTAGTAGTGCTATAGTAAAAAGGCTTTGGGATTGAGATTTATTTAAGATAAGAAATTCATTTAGTTTATTTGATGAACAATAATTATTGTTAATTAATTTTGCTAATTGATAATTAATTATCAAGTCCCGACACTTCCATATGGTTTGAGAAAAGAAATGGGAACATCTAGGTTTTTGTTTCAGCAAAAAAAATGGCGAGAACTTATGCCAACCTTAAAAAATGCATTTAAAAATTAAGGAATTTGGTTGCATACTTTCCTTGGCCTTATAAAGGGTTAACCAGCATACAAATTCAGTAGATCTCATAATAACCGGAAAAAAAAGAATTGCTGATCTAAAAAGAACTATATTCGCCTGCAAATCTTCTCATTTCTTCTCAAGAGGAAATTGATTGCATTCTCTTGGCTTAAAGGTTTTGTGAGAGCTTCGTAGTCCCATACATAAACATAATCAAGTTTTCTTGATAGATCAACCCATATTTTTAAGAAAATTCATCATCCCTTCCATTATACTTTATCTCTGTACTCCGGTTCTTGGAGTGAGTATTTCGTGAAAAATGTGAAACGCTTATTGCTTTTAAAACTGTTTTTTAATATATGTGGCTTTTGTTCCAAACCTCGCATTCACTTTTTAAAAAGAGAATAATAACAAGATTTTTAATAGTTTTGCAAACGAAAGAGATTCTTCCCGCAAATATGTCAGAAAAGATTTCTATTATATTCTATGCTGGAACAACTCAGTTTCTTTATTCATTTCGTAGAAATATTTTTCTCAATTTTGCATATTTATCCTGTCTCTTTGTTGGAATGAAAACTGAAAGCTGAAAACATGTTTACACAACCAGAGTTGCAGAAATATAAGTTTTGGATTTTCTTCTTATGCTTTTTATCTGTTGTGAATTTAATTGATTTTGATTTCAAACCAAATCATATATTAATTAATTATTATGGCAGTAAAATATAATTATCCTTTCAATTAAATCGTTTTAGTCTGTTAAATTACAAAATATTGCTAACGTCAGTCAACTGCATTATCAATAGTCATACACTTTACGAATTTCTCCTAAACTGATATTAATTGTACTTTATAACAATAAAATTTGCTAAGCAACATGAAATTTTGAAAATGAATAAAAAACTTGGACATGTTTTTTAATTTCAAATTATTTTTTGCAAAAAATGTAACAATCTTTCTCATCATAGGTAAGACTTTTAAAGCAACCTGCATGCCAGAATTTCCAAATACGATTTTTATTCTTTCATTTTTTTCTATAAAGGTATTTTTAAAAAATACAAAAACTGAATAAGAACGGTCTGTCACAATTTTTATTTAATTATTAAACTCATTTTCTACTGAAAAAAACATCACTTTCATTTTCATACGTAATATAACAACACATTGTCACTCAGAGAAAAAGAGTAGTTTTCTCAAATTTACCAGAAATTAATTATAATTACTTTAGTTTATAATTTTAATTTTATTTTTTTTAGTTTTTAGCTTTTATTTCAGAAACGTATATCATTAGCATGAGAATGATATTTAATGATAAGATTATTCCATTGTTTTCCGCTTTTATAAAAACGCATTTGATATATTGAGTATTAAAGCTAATTAAAAATACAAAATCAAGAACTATTCAAGAATCAATTTAACATGTAATTAATTCGAATAACTTTCATTATAGATGTTCATAAATGCGGATAACCTTTTTAATTTGCATGCAATGAAAGATATTTTGAACTTAATATATTTACAGATTTTTTTTCTATCATTACATTGCTATTTTTAATAGGTTTTTGCTTACTCCACTCGATATATTCTCACACTTTTTTAGACTTTTTCTCAGATAAAATAATTGGATAGATAGGTGCAAATACGTTATTTCCCGTTATAAAAACGTAATAGGACTTGCATGATAATGATAGTTTTTTTCCTCAATTTTTTGAATTCTTCTCATTTCTTTTTCATTGTAACTTTCAGGTGCGTTTGTTATTAAGTGGAAACAGTTTAGTACACGGAAACACTTTTACGGCATCTAATTTATCAAAAAATTTTTATATAAAAATAAGAAAAAGATCAATTAGTACAGTCTGGTTATGCGAAAAATAATTGCTGTTACAAATTCATTCACTTAAACTATATATTATATCACAAAATACTACTCTTGCAAGATCCAAAAAATCTGTTATTTGAAGATTCTCCAAGAATATGGGAATAGAATAACACTAAAGAAGAGTGAATAAAATAACATTAAAGATACCAAAAACTTAAAAGTATCCATGCTGCAAAAATATTATATCTTATAATTCCACGGTGACTATAGATTTTTTAAAAAGTATCTTCAACTAATATGTGATGGAATATCTTCAAAAATAATAAATATAATTAAACAGTTCAAAGAAAATTTCTTTAACAAGTTACATTCCTTTTAATTATCTAATATTTTTACTTACTTAATTCTAGATATCAATGAACCTGGGAAAAACAAACTAACCAACGACATCCTAAAGAAAACATTATTAATTAAATTTTCCTAATTAAAAATAATAAATAAACTTGAAAAAACTGTTTTATTTTGTAATTAAATACGACTCGTTCTTTGAAACTCAAGTTTTATCTTTAATTTTCCTTTAGAAACCGACTTTGACTTGTTTAAAATGATGAACCTTTTATTCCAGTGTAGTCCTTCAACCATGAAGAGAGAGCTAATTCATTTTCAAAGCGGTCAAGTGCAAAGAAAATATATTGGCTCTCCTTTAAACTTTTTTAAATAAATTAATCATCAAGTAATCCTGTAAGCTTTTTGCAAGACCCAGCGCCAGAAAGCAATTTACTCTTACACATATTTCTATTGCAGGTGAATAGATAATAAAATGTATTAATATATTTATATTTATTACATTTATAAATATCTAAGACGAAGAATTTCAAAATGAAGAAATCTAGCATCTATGTTAGAAGAATGAGAAGCACTTGGGTTGCTAGATATCATGGTGAAATAATATATGTAGCAATGTGCTTAAAAACTTTATTGATTAATTAATTACATTAATTTATATCTTATACAAAGAGTTTTTAAAAGAAAAATACATAGCCTCTCTTAAAAGAATAATAAATCCTTTGTCTGGCAGATTTCACAGAAAAAAAAGACGAAATTCTTTGAAACATCAATGTGTCTTTAATACAGATAACTTATCTACATGTTACAACGATACTCGTAATTAGGAAAACTCCTAACTTTTGGAATACAGACGTACCCCTCACGTACGCAAAATCGATATTAATAAATAAAAAAGAAACATTATGTTTGTGAAATATACAGGTAATAATACAGGATATTACGAAAAGATATTGATAATTTCATCTAATACTTCAAACGTAATTTTTGATGTTAAGAGAAGGTTATAGTAAGCACCGTATATGATATTACAAATGCTTGTATAACAGCTAATATATATTATTTATTGATCTATGTGTGATCATAAACCTTTCAAAGAAAGAAGTAATCAGAAAAAATGAACTGCAATAATTTGTTTTCCGCAGAAGAAAGTGGAATGCTTGTTTTTATCGATTCTAAGAAATGGTTTTATGTCTTCTCAGCAGAACTAACAGATTATAAATAAACTCTTCCGAACATTATGTTCTACGGCTTACTACAAAGAACATGTACGTGTATTTTTCAAGTAAAGCTTAAAAGTTTGGTTTGAATATTGAAGTATGAATGTGAAAATATTTCAGCTCAAAATCTGGAACCGAAGGACCATAGCGATAAAGTACGGCTTCCAGTTAAGAAACTCACAAGTTCTATACCTGAAACCATCGAAAATTTGCCGTGAATGTGAGTCTATTGAACGTTAAATTCGTCTTTGTGGCTCAAAGTCTTTACGTTTAGCGTGGAAGTTTGAATAGTGGGGTGTTTGATTAAACATCTTTGCCACTTAACTATACTTAAAAGTTACGAGGTTCATCTTAGAATAGCTCTCAGGTTACTTTGCAATAGGAAGAAAATTTCAAAAAGGAATTTAATAAAAAATTATTTATATTTTTTTCATCATTTTATTATCATTTTTTTACAATATTTGGCCCTACAATAATAACCGTTAAAGCATTCTTAACCAAATATAATGGTTGTTGCCTCCGCTCAAGGAACTTCAAATTTAAAGGATAAACATTTAGATTTTCATCTACTTCCCTTAGTTTATTTCGCTGAAAATCTTCCGTTGTAAAATTCAATGTGAAATGTCATTTCTAATACAGACGGCCACAAATATAACATCAAAGAAGATAAACAGGATTTACTAGCTTCGAAGTTTGCGAAATCAATTTAGTAAATCTCCTCAGCAAATCCAAAAAGTCCTGTTTCAACGAAACAGGACTTTAAATTTTCCCACTGAATTGAAATTTGCAAGAACATCTTGGGAATTCAATCTGTAAAATGATTAGAATTTGAGATCTTAATATATTTTAAATATTGTATGACTTCTCCTCAACCGAGACAGTTTTACTTGAGAAGTAACATTTTATAGCTTGTGGGTATTCACGAATTGAATTTGTCGGAAACAGGAAATTCGAGCATCGTAATGGATCATGTCATTTCTTGTATCTCAGCAAAGCGAGTTGAAAGATTAAATTATATTCAAAAGTGCTCAATTTTTCCAGGATTAAAGGAAGTATGATTTCAAGTCACGTATAAATTGTGCAGAAAATTTTATGCGCTTTGAAGTTTCGTCCGAATGATTTAATTCCAACACCTTCCAAAAATTATATCAAGAATGTTTTGCTCGATTTTCTGTTCAAATCTGTCTAGCGCACAGGAGTTAATAGGCACAAGTCTAACGCTTTATTTTCCGGTTTGCTGCTTTGACGTCAGTATCACTTTGAGCTGGTAAGTAACCTTTATCTAATAGTGTTCAAATAATGAAGACAACACCTGAAACAGCGCCCAACTTTCCTAACTTCTAGACCATACCAAAGTATAGGCATTTCGTCTACAGCGTTAGATTTAACATGAACTAGTCTCTCATTTATAGCATTTCTCTTACAGAATATGGTATAGGATTGTGATCATCTATTCTCGCCTATGAAACTCTATCAGCGGTCTACCTCGGCCATAAGATGGTACTGGAGACCTCATAGATACAAAGCTTTAGAGCAAGTTTTATACATGAATGAACAACAACTCTTTAGTTAGATTAATTTTCAATAAATCCGAATTCTAAACAAAAATCAAACATGAAAATAGGATGATGTATTAAACCAGGTAAAACTTTTGTAAAAAGAATATTACTGACTTTAAATAGGTGACGTGGGAAAAAAATGCTTCTTCTAAATTGCTGAAAATTTCTTATCGTTGAAAAGTAACAAAAAGTTCTTCTAAAAATACTGATTGTTTTGATTCTTTTTAAAGCTAATTCGAAAACGCCTTGTCATTAAGTTTTATTAGAAATTCGAAATAAATATAAATTATATACCGAAAGCCACTTTTGAACACAAAGCTTTGAGTCAAATTTCTTTATTCAAGATATACAGTTCATTTTATATTAATAAAATAGAATAAATTAAAAGAATGAAAGAATTTAAACTCTTGATTTTCCGATTATTTATAAATGGTTTAAAATTTAAGGAGAAATACAAAAAATTTCATGTTACAATTTCAAAGGAAAATGCTGAAGAAAAAAATAGATATCCTGCATGGTATTCTTATTTTTTAAAATACTTATTGAATTTTTTTCCACTTCCAAACGAATAAGTAAAACCAGTGGTGATTCATGCATTGTAATCGTGACCGCGCATTAATTTTAAAATAAACATACATATATTTTTTTTTCATTCACTGGATTTCATTACTCAAAATAAGTGGTACGTTTAAAATAAATTTAATAAATGAAATAAACGAATGAAAAGGCTTAACTTCTTTTTCCGGTTATTCATAAAAGAGTTGAAATTTAAGAAAAATTCTAAAAATATTACATTGAACAGATTCAAAGGAAAGTTCTGTGAAAAATTCATATTCATGGATTTCGATTGTTTCGCATAGAATTATCCCTTTTTTAATTATTTAACATCATCTTTTAAAATCAAAACCTTCATTATGGCCCATATGGTCAAACCTTCAATATGGCCCATTTTTAATGTCAACTATATAAAGGAAACACCAAATTTACTTTATGTAAAAAATTAATAAATCAAGATATTATTCATTTTTTCCATAAATGTAATTTATTTTGTTTTATTCATATTGAAGAAATTTCGTAGTAGAAATATTGCGAAAACAGCAGCCATTTCCTTACTCTGGATACATTACCTCACTGTCTCTGAAAGCAAAGAAAAAACATATAAACAAACAAAAGCTTCAACAGTGTTATTTGTGAAACGTATAGCAGAAACTCTTTCGCTCTAGCGCGCTTAAAGCAGTAATAGATAACTCATGGCATATGATTACATTGGCAATCAATATAACCAATTCAATAAAAAAGTTATAATTAAATCCATTCTAAAAATCATTTTCAGCGATGAAGTATTTTAATATACTATTTCTATATAACAATCAGAGCTTAAAGATAAACCGGACATTATTTTAATCTATTAGAAAAAGTGATATTTCCAGTTTCTTATTAAAGGCTTAAATTACATTTTCTTATTTTTGCGAAATGTCTACATGTCATGATTATTTTTACATAATATGTAAAGGAGTACCAAAAGAACAACAGTCTGATGAGAACAGAAATAGCAGTCAGTCAGAATAAACCAAACCTACTTATACGTTGTTATCTTTTTAATTGTTTCAAAATTTTGTTATAGTTTAATCTCATTAAAACTGTCTAAACTTTATTGTAGAATCACAGAAAAATCACTCTAGAATTAAAGTTCTGCTATAAACCGGCTAGCTCTCGTTTTGCTTAAGCTTCTTTTGGTTTAATTACGTTAACACTCCGTTTTGTAGCAACACGAGAGTTATTTTGGGAAGGACCTTTTAATTCTGAACAGTGGGTAGATGACGAGGACAACACCTAAAGCAGCAACCCCCTCCGAACTCCCGCGTCACACCAGTCGGAGGACATTTGAACATCGGCTGCAGATGCAAAGTGCACTAAGCCCACATACAAGTCGACTTTCACCGGAATCGGGTTTCGTACCTGGAAACCTTCTGTCCTGAAGTCCAGACCTTAATACCAAGCCACCACTGTTCTTCTCTAGGCTAAGAGTAACAAACGCTAGTGTAGTTTAGAGCTGAAACTCCTTAAATTGAAATAGCATTATATTTTTCACTCTGAGAAGTTAAATTTTTATCACAAGCTTAAAGTCATTCATTTCTTGAACTAGAAAACTTAATATTAATAACTAGAAACTTAATATTAATAACTAGAAACTTAATATTAATAATTCTTGCATTGAATGCATCTTATTTTCCCTGTCATGCGAAAGAGGAGCAAAATTTTAGCCATATGTTTGATGCACCATGTCCTAATATAGCACTTGGGTCATTACATTGCACCTACAGACCAAAAGAAGAACTAAAGCATATCCTTTCCATTATCTTAGGAAAGAACTGACAACAAATAAGCTGTTTTTTGTGTTAAGAAAAAACACTTGTGCCCTTTAAGTCCACATCAAACGCAAAAATTTAGGGATCCTCTTTGGATAAGAAATAACTTCTTCATTCATTCTTTAAATTCCTCTGCAAAGTTATAGAGTGACATGTGTTCTGTAGTATTTCCAAAGGTGGAAAATAAGCTATAGTTTCCTTTTCAATAGTTTGAGATTAAATTTTCTTCTCTTTTCTTTAAGTCAATAAAAAGCAAAGAAAATTCTATTATGAAATTTTTGATCGTCAAATATGTATGTCTTAAAAACGGAAAAAGTTGCAGGATTATTTTTCAAATGGGATGTAGGTCAGATGCTTTAAAATAGCATGCTATATTTATTACCTCTTTTAGGGAGAGGAAACAAAACATAAGGATTTATAGAGCAAACATAAAAGCTTCCATCAGCAAAAGAAAAGAATAAAATATTTGTTTATAGTAATTGAAAACTCGAAAAGAAAACTCTAAGTACTTTAAACAAATAGCTATAAACTGTGGATTAAAAATGTATCTAAACTGCTTATATCCCACAAAATATCCCGGAGTTTTTCAGGTTAATAATTAAGCTTTAAAATTTATCTTACAGCTTGAAAGTTCAAACTAATTTACCTCATCATAAATAATGCAAGAAAACTATAAATTTACAATTTTATCATTCTTTCATTTATATCGTTCAAGTCAAATGAATATGCCATGAAACCACTTGGTTTTGGCACAGCAGACAGGTTTGGGAACTATGCAGACAATTTTTTTTCATGTTTTATACTTTATAGGGAATTATTCATTTATTTTATCGTCTACTTCTCAATAAAGGAGGAAAGGTGTAGAGATCGTTTAAACCTATCAAAAGACAAATATTTCTCCCAAAAATGTATTAAAAAATTCAAAATATATAAAAAATATATATAAATAACACTATACCATTACTGTAGACTTGTCCTTAGTTACACGAAACGCCTTAATATTTAATTCTCTCATGTATTTCATTTTATCGCTGACACGATAAAATGTGGCTGAAACTTCTTAAAATAAATGATCATTTACAAATCATCATCCATTTCAAACCTTTTACAAACTTTTGAAAAATTCCAAGCATTCAGATCTCTTAAATTCGTTTAAATGAAGAAAAGGGAAAGAAAGAAAAAATTTAATCTGTTGACATCAGGTAATATCGCCTCTTGAAAACATTTAACTGAAAAAAAACTGGGCAGCCATGTCTAAAAGACATGGACTGTGGAGAAAGCATTATTGAAAACTTTCGAATTTTATTGAATAAAGTAATTTATTTCAATTTCTTACGTTTTTATTTCACGGTGTTGAGTAGAATTTATTCAATATAGATGCTTTGAGACATCTTTAAGCTCAATAAGCAACCTCCTATGATTACAAATTATCTATCCAGAAGAAAAACGGGTTCAACCCAGTTATCATAGTGGTAGGATCTTGAGCATTTTAAAAATACAGCTAGAAATATATAAATTCTAACATATAATAAGTATGCCTTGTTAATATATAAATCTTCAAATAAATTTTGAATGAAATCAACTTTTGTCTTTGTTTTCTTACACTATTTCTGCTAGCACTTCGAGTCATTTTCACAGTTAGCAAGCAGTATTTCTCTAAATTAGAGCGTCTAAAACAATTTTTTATCGCGATCCTGTTCTGAAACAGATTTCATGCATGCACACGTAAGACTTTAATACATAAATGCACAGATGGGAAAAATACACCGCGAAACTATTAAGCATTAACATTAAATTTAATTTCAGAGAATCATTTAATATAATTTATCGTTTAATGAGTCATTATTTTGTAAATGGACGCAATTATACAATCGTTTACCAACCACAACTTTATGTATATAAGGTTTACTATTGGAAATTGTATGTAAGTGTATGTGTGTAATTTTCTGTGCTAAAATGAAAGAACTCAAAGATGAAAAAAATGCAAAGATGAAGCTTTGTCAAACTGGTAACAGAAGTCCTTGGCACTGTAATCAACTGCAGATATTGCCAATAGTTTTAATTAAATTAACGGGAATTTTTATTATAGTGAAACAAAACAAAACAAAAACAGGAGAGCCATCATTGAAAACCTTTACTCCAGATTATCTTGTATACCACTGTAAATACCTGTTTTGTGAGCAAGCACACAAAATTATTAAAAAAATGCCATTAAATTAAGAAACTTTTTATATACAAAACGTCTTCAAATAGCATTCATTGAAATGCAATTTCAACTATGTTTTTTTTATTTATAGATATGTATGGTATTCAGAATATTCAACCTTTATAAATTTCAATAAAGCTATTCGAAGATTAAAGTTTAAAAGAATATAAGTTTGTGAAAAGGCCCTCATCACATTTTGTTTCTCTTTTTTTACCCACACCAGTCCAGCTGGTGTGGATTTTAAATAAAAAAAAGACAAATGTAAATTCTACACGCTGCAGTGTCGTTACCTTCCGAAATCTTAATGTTATTCGAATGGAATTTTTGTATAAGCTGCCCTATGTATCTGGCTTCCAAATTATAAAAGAAAAATTATACTATGTTTCGTACATGCGCAGAAAACAATTACTAACTACAAATGCTCATCTTTCCTCTAACACTCAAAGTATTTACTTTAATTTTAATACAATGCTTCCTTAACATATCGTCACGTATTTTGTAAGTTTCGTATAATTTGGTTGAATACTCTGTATGTTATAAGCAAAATACATGAGGAAAAATTTGTGATTTTTAAAGAAAACCTTTATATCTTCCCGAATACGCAAGCTATTTTTACCAAAATGTATGTAAGTACTGCACGCAGGAAACACAACCATTAATGAAAGTTGAAAATCATTGGGTGAGCCCAAATCATTTGCTTCTTAATCACTTTCTGGTCGGTCCCCTCGTGACCAAATCTTCACTGCAAAATGTGGGTTCTGACTATTGTATTTCCTACGACTTGTTGAATCAATGCCATGTCGTGTTCTGCACTACGCCGGGCAAAAGGAGGTACCACACGATATTAGGAGGTATTCTATGACTTTTGGCACTTCCGTGTATTTATAAATTAATTTTTACCCTTAAATAAGTGACTAATTTGAAAACGTTTTATACACGAGTTTAAAGAGTAATGTGAACTGAACTGTTTCATATATTACAATAGTACAGAAGAGAAAAATCATAGCTAGCAAAATCGTTCAAACTCAAAATACATTTTTGATGTTATAAAATAGGTACCCACATACCCCGCCTTACCTGGTATTCATTATCACTACAAAAAATAGAGTGTAAGAGTATAGATTTTATAAATATTATCTCAGAAGATACAGAATAGTTTTAATGTGAGATTTTCTTGCATTTTCAATATTTACAAACCAAGAAATACACAGTTAATACAAACAAATAAAAATACTCTTTCATTAAGTCACTTCAAAAGGAGGCATGCGAATGAAACTAAATAAAATATTACCTTAAATCGACTACTGTTAAATATATAAACGTAAATTCGTGAAATATCAGCAGACGAACAACCAAGAAGAATGATTTAAATGAATTTAAAAGAACAAGAACGACTCCTTCTTACGGATTGTCAGTGTAACCAGCCATAACTTATACTATAATCCAGTAATGCTTCGGAAATCACCCTGATCAAAGAAGATGTTTCGCCGAATAATGCCCCAATGCTACTTTTCTACGCCATTTCCCACTCTATAAAAGAGTAGTAGAGATATCATCAAAGAGATAAATGAGTTCCTGAACTTAATGTCCTTGGTTCCTACAACGTCCCTTTACAGAAAGTTTCTTCCTCTTGATTCCTACGCTTCATAATTAAATTTATATCATTGCATATTAACTAGACGCTGTCACAATAAAACTTTAATTTAATATTTCCGTATTTGCGTCATGTAGTGTGGCGCCTAAAATTTAACACTACACTACACGACTTTTATTTTTCAGTCGTGAAAATCTTTACAAATGAATGAGTGGAAGAAGTATATAAAAAATAATACTGAAAAATTTATTTTGATAGTAAATTTTTCATTACAATAAGTTAATTAAATTCTCTAAATGTTTATTTAAACTTTTCTTTCTTTCTATTTTTTTATTTTATGTGTTTTAAGCATTTTAATTATTAAAGAATTTTATTGTTGTTTAATACTATAGTGATTTGTTGGTTAATTTTAGGAAAATTTTGCTGATGCAATCACTTAATGCTGCTGCGTTGGGCGCGCAAAAAGGTGTATTGTGATCATTTTCATTATTGTTTACTTCTTCTGTTTCTCCTATATATTTTTCTTTTATAATTTAATTTTTTGTTTTTCTATTATTTATTTAATCTTCTTTTATTAAATTATTTCCTACCTTAAATGAAAAAGTTTAAAATTATTTTATTAATTTATCATTAAATAATTCAAAATCAGTTTTAAAGGCAAAAATGTGCGTTTATCTCCATTGATTGATGCAATATAGGAAAACTGCATTATAACAGCTAATGAGAAAGACTAAAAGTTGGTCACAGCTGTTGATAAATTAGGATAATTTTAATAAAAGTGTCGTTTTTGAATTAATTTCTTCCCGAATGTCGAAATGTGTATATAATTTTGAATTTTTAATCAGTTTCTGCATGGAAAGTGATGATCTTATGCCTGAGTGGATATTTGTCGATTCCAAATAATGTAGTTTCAGCAATGCTTCTACGAACAAATAACGTTTTTACAAATTGAAATGAAATTTGAATAATGTTTACTGCTAATTTTTCTTACATAGTTCCTGTTGGGATTGTTTAAAAATTTTTTTCATCGCAACACCCCTATTTGCTTTTTGCACGACAAACATATTTCTTGTTATTCATCTAGATACATAAAAGGCAAAAAGAATTTGTGATCTTGTGTAATCTGATAAATTATTTCATAACCAAGCCATTCATACTTCAAAGAAGCACATGCACAATTTTTTTTCTCAAATGAATACATTGCAAAATTTTTAACATTTCATGTGCTCTTATTGATGAAGATTTTTATTTTACAAGTGAATTGGTGCTGCAAGTGATATGATCCGTATTGGAATAGCTATAAACCAAGAGAATTCTTTTTTGTATATAGTTTGCATAATTTTCGCATGCAATTAACCTTAAATTATATTACTAAGATCTATACAAGCTCTTCAAATCCTTATTTAGAATAATCTTTTTGAATTTATTGTAAATCATTATTAAAACTACTAATCATAATTAAACTGCAAAGTGTATTCTAAAAAACGAAGAAAACGGTTTAAAGCGTTGCAAGAAATTCAAAAC
The DNA here is from genome assembly GCA_013235015.1 of Araneus ventricosus. Lineage (NCBI taxonomy): Eukaryota > Metazoa > Arthropoda > Arachnida > Araneae > Araneidae > Araneus > Araneus ventricosus. The sequence goes on from BGPR01000082.1 coordinate 183,143, forward strand.
AATGTTTGCTGTCCTTCAGAAATTTTCATTTCGCTCAGTTACGTATAACTACATACTTTCGATCAGGGAAAACACCATCTTTCAACTGAAAAGAAATCCGTTTAACTAATGTTTGGAAAATTTTATTTGAGACAAAATGTTTCTGCAGTTTCTATTTTACTCTTCAAGCTCTGTTTTTCTTTAGTTTTGAATCATCGCTAAATGGAAACTTGTATGTTTATCTTTCAGAACTTTTCAGAAATATTTCAGTAATCTTATTTTATGAAATTTATCTATCATTGCTCAGAAATTTGATTTATAAAGGATAAAGAGCTTTTCCCTTGGAGATTAAATTTAAGATCCCTGAATGATCTGAACTTTTGAATGAAAGAAAGAACGAAACATTCGATGAAAACAACTTCTGTCTTTAGTTATTGTCTCATACTACGCTAAATTATAAGAAAAACAAAGATACTCTTTTGTTTATAATTTTTCCAATTAGTTTGGAAATTAAATAAATGAACTATTAACTACAGTAACATAATTTAAAGTTATGATTTCATGCCTGAGACTTGAAAGTCATTTATAAATGGAAAATACTTTATCAAATTAGGAATTTTATATTTTAGACTTTCCATTATTACCTCAAATTCTCTTGCATACCATTTGAAATGTGCTAACACTTGATTTACTTTACTTTACAAAGAAAAGTAGTTTGAACTAAAAGACACCAAACTTAAAAATGTTGATGAAGCTAATATACTTAACTCCCGTACCACGCGGGAGAACAGGGAAGAGATACCGAATTTGGACCGGCACCCAGAATGGACCGGTATTATAACATCAATACTATTAAATATTTGGGTAGTAAAATATGCTAATTTTATTATAAAAATGTAAATGTGGTGCAGAAATAATTTTTAAGAGGAAGCGTTGCTTGGTTTCAGTTAGAGAATAAGTGTTTAGATTTAAATATCATCAATTAATTATTTTAACAAAAGGCTCGTACGTTGTTTCAAAGTAAGCAGAAAATTATGCTATTGTATCTTTAAATAGAACATTTGTTTGGTTACAGTTTCTATAATAATTTTATTAAAATAGTTTAAAGATAAATTTAATTTTGTTTATATTTATTGTTATTGTTGTCTAAAAGTTGACTAGATTGGAGCACAAGCAGTTGCCTAAATTGGACCGTTTAAATAAATGGGACTATTCTTTTGAACTGGACAAATATCACAGAAAGCAGATATAAATACTAGCAGTCCTAATAAATTGCAAGTGGGACAAGCCAAAGGAAAACAAACCGAATAAGAGAACATTTAAGGCATTAAACGCTGACTCAAAATAAACAAAAAGTAAGGCTACTGTTCAGCAACGGATTCCGAGACTACCACTTTTGGACGATTTTACACTGGAAAGGGGTGTCAGGCAATGAGTCATATGAGCGCACTTGCGAAGTTCTTTGTTAGATCACGCTCAGTAAAATGTAAACATCACCCTTCCATTCTTCACTTTCCCCCTATTTTGATGAAAATAATTCCGCCCGGCATATGCGCAAAAGCGCGGAGGGTTTCCGAATCCGTTGCTAAACAATATATGATTTTTTTATCATATATGAGGAAACAAAATAAGAAAGAGAACATATACAGTGCATAAAATTCCATTCTTGGGTTCATGCATTGTGTGCTGGTGTGAATTGGAGTATCAAAAAATATTTTTGCTTCAATTGTGCTTAAAGAAATTGGTCGTCCAATTTAGGAAATCAGTGATTCAACCTAGGAAACCAATTTCCTTAATTGGACCGATAGAACAATTTTTTAAGCTTTTTTTTCCTACGTTAAAATGTATTTCATAAAAGCTTAATTACATCCTTTTGAAAATAAACAAAGTCTACTTCTTATTTTTCATTAAAATTACTTCTCTATTGCTGTACATTTAAAAAAAGGAAAAGTGGTCCAAATTCGACAACCTTCCCCCACGTTCCGTGTAACAGAAAATCGCATTATCGGACGAATTTGTGCATGTTCAAACATGTCTCTAAATTTTAGCTGCTCGTGTTGCTGCTGACATATTACTTTTTTAAACAGTCAGGTTCGCAGTTTGTGTATATTCAACAAGTGAATGTGCATATTTGGTTTTCTAATCAAAATTATCTAAAAATACCCAAAAATGTTAAATTTACCTTAGGCATAATACGGGACTTTTCATCGTGCTTTATGAAAAACTAGTAGCAATTTTTTCGTCATCTTATACAATTCACTTTATACTTAATAACTTATACAAGAGTAATGTATTTGGAAAAAAACAACCTCTGAATCTTTTGTTGTCTTCTAATAATGTACTAAGTTATTAGCAAAACGGTAATAGTCAATAATAGTTCAAATTGCGATGAAATTTTACCTTTTACACTCATGTATCTATCCTGACTGGGTATTCTTAACGGTACATCATTTAAACATTTTTGACCGATTTTGATTGTTATATGTATTGCTAACTTGCAAAAAATCTCAGATTAATTTCCGAGAATTTCTGCAAGCAACTATTGTACTTTTCAGTTCCCGTGGCACAAAACACATCCCTTACTCTAAAACCGGAATAATTTTGCTTCAAATTACTTTTCTGAGTGTAAAGGATCACTTAATAAGTTCGCTATACCTATTAAGTACTGTTAATTGAAATTAATTATTATGATTTAATTCAAAATGGACCAAATTCATGAATAAATCGAAAATCCATCCCCTTGCCATTTCACAATTCCCAATATTGTTACTTACAATAGCATTACCAAAATTATACTTCGTACCATTTTAAATACTCAAATAATTACATTAATTTAACAAGACAAGTAGTTTGCTTTGGAAGGCACGATAAATTATCACTTGTGTTTAAAAGCAATTATATCTAATAAATACAAATGGCAAAAAATGTAACAGCGAAGCAAAGAGAAGAAAATTATGACGTAAAATGCCCTAGAACCATTCCCATTTTTCTTCTTTTAATCAAATTTTGTTTTCTAACATTATCCTCAAATGACAGCCCTGATGCGTCAATGACTTTGTGATCATGAATTATGATGACCTGTCAAGCACTTCTATAACTTTCTTTAGAATTAGGTTTATGAGCATTAGGATCATGAAGGTTTACTTAGCCTACTTTGTGAGTTCCTACTCACAGGCTCAAAATTGCCTGTTGAATATCACTGAACTTCGAAGGCATCACTGTCTGATCATCTTTATTAGATGTCATTATTCGTTCGCAGCCAACACTAAAAGGGGAAGATGGCAGTTCTTAAATATTTACACTTGCGAGTAATTTAATGGCAGTAAGAGTATATTAAGACAGAAAGTCATATTGTGATGTTTTTAATACACTTGTAATCTGTAGTTATAGGAAATTGAGCGCAAGTTCTATGCAAATTGTCTAGAATTTCCTAATTCACCGTAAAATTTCCTGCATGAAGTTTGAAACTTTATTTAATAGTTACATAAAATCTATGATTTTTCTAACAATGTTCTGTTAAAGTTTTTCCAGTTACATTAAATAATTTATAAAAATTTTCAGGATATGTTATTTGATGATTAGATGATATTCCATCAGTATTTGAAATAATGAAAAATATAGTTTTTTTCTGCAAAAAATTCCTTTATTCTAGTTACAGTTTATCGATATATGATTATTAGCAGAAAATATACTGTAGTTCTTTGACTATTAGATGATGGATTATAATAATGGTCAATCAAAACCGAAAACATATTAAAGGGTTTATCTTTCATTGAATATGGATTACTCGATAAAATTTTGTGGATCGAAAATTTTTTTCTTAATTCAATTTTTAAAAAACTTTTCAATATACACTTTTCTTAGTGTTTTAAAGGAGATTTTTTAATGTTGATTATTTTCTACATTTTAGTCTTCTATTCGTATTTCATTGTTATAAATATCATAGAACCTTGAAATCAATTTTTTTTCTCCCCTTCAATGCCAGATGGCCCATTCAAAAATCAAAATTTAATTAAATAAATCAATTAAATGATAATTAATCTTATGAAAATATTTAAATAGTGTATTGTCATCCAGAACACTCCGGTGTATAAAATTTAAAAACTCAAGCCATCAGAAAGTGAGAGAACAATCCATTACAAAGTTTCATCTTTACAAGCATGAAAAATTCAAGTTAATTAAAAGTGTGTAATAAATGGCATTGAAGATTTAGTAATTTGTAAGTTTAAAATATTCAAAATCCGCTGATCTACAACAGTGTATTGATAAAATGGAGGTAGGCTAGTAGAAAGTAGATGTTTTTGTGGTACATGATATTACCAAGTTTTACGTCAGATTGGTGTAACATATTAACATGTTGCTGCTTTATTCTAGTATATATTTACATACCAAATTACAAAAAATATGAATATAAAATCTATACTTATAAAAGGCAATGTTGGTGTGTGTGTTTGCATGTCTGCGTGCGTGCGATGTCCAGACGAATCTATCGCACTTACAGCCTTGAAGTTTGGCACACAGGTAGTCTTAATGTTGACTCAATGCACCTCGAAGTCGAAATTTTAAAATTCAATCTAGAAATTTTTTATTTAATGAATTGTGTTAATTTGGGTCATTTTCGGGACGTTTATGGCTGTAGTATCTTTTCTGATGATAGTTAAAAAAAACAATCAATGTACCATCGGATAGAACAAACAACTTTCGTTCTAATGAAGTTTGTTTTGAATTTCTAACTTAATTTACTGTATTTTGAGATATTTTTAAATAATAGTCACTTTTATGGTAATTTTTGATAAGAATTTTTTCAAATTCTCGCATTTGACGTTTTAACAACTCTGTAATTTTTTTCAGCTTATAACTGGAACTTTTCTGTCGGATTCAAAACAAAAACGGTTAAAATATCTTATTCCGTTTTTTTTTAAATTAATTTTCCCCTGATCAGTTCAAACAGTTTTTTTGCTAGCGAGATTTGACAGCGAGAGTTTCTCCGTATTATCCCCCAGAATGCATTGTTGGAATTTCATTGGCTGGTGCTGACCTTCCTCGAAGGAGGTGACGTAATATACTTTCTACAATCCGATTCATTCCTGTGACGTCATCACATTAGTTTCATTGTCGAAAATCAAATAATGTGTATCTTTTGTTTTGATTTTGTTCTCAAAACTTTTTCGTGTCATTGTGGGCATTTTTTCCTATTTTGTTGAAGTCCTGATTTCCCGAGCAACGCCGTGCGCGTACTGCTAGTGTTTAATATAACTTAAATTTTCCTGAAACTTTTAATTTTTATGTATATTAGGGGGAAAACGTTTAATTTGAACAATATCTTCAGAAAATGATTATCAATAAATAATACAATTTAGCAAATAAAAAAGATCTTCGATTGAAATTGGCTTAAAAAATATCGTCAAAATTCTTATAAAGATGGTTTATCTTCACAAAAGTTCTAGATATAATATTTTTGGCTACAGTTATTAACATTCTACTATATGGATTTTTATTTTATTTTATTTGCCCGTGCAGATATAGCCTACCCTGAGAATGTAAGGCACTGATACACTATATGGATTAGCGTTGGCGGATTTTCACAAGAAAACAATAATGTTTTTCATATTATAGGAATCACTATATCACGAGGACTTTCTAACCAAACTTGCCGTAGTATATTTGAAGGCGTTGTATTCTGCCTTAATATTTATATCAAGAGACATTTCGTGTGAATCATATTTCGTTATATTTGTGTCAGAACAATTAATTTTGATAACGAACGCACTTTCACGATTTGAAAAACTGATTTTATCACAGACATTTCACCAGTTAGTAACGATGAATATAACAATATAACTTAAAACGCTAAATTTAGAGTAAGGAGCAAGGTTCATAATAAAAAAATTCCACTAATAATATAATAAATTTTGTAAAAATTCTGCCTACTTTTATATTAAAATAAATTTAATTTCGTTCAGGATATAAAAAGTTTTGACAAGGAGCTTCTTAAATTAGACATGAATGTTTCTATATAACTTTTATACTTTTTAGCCGTCAGGAAATACTTCAGCTATAAAATTACAGGTGAGTGGCAGAATAATGCGAACACCTTTGTATTTGCACATCGTATAATAACATTGAATTTTCAGTTCTTTGTAATTTTTCATCGTATAGTAATAATGAAAGTTCAATATCCCCAATACCCACGTGTACTTATAAATTAGAAACATTATTTAGATTGCATTTTGACGATAACTATTCGAAAATTCAAGTTTAAAA